>CAEGAF010040159.1:0-26557 GCA_903067075.1 Micropoecilia bifurca | reverse complement strand
TTTCTTGTTTATTCAACATGATTTTATTACGTTTTTGTTTAAAACATGAAATTATTGTGTTAAAAGTAGATGATATTTTTTTGTTAATGTAATAACCCCCTAAGTTCAATTTTTTGAGTGGATATTCAAAATGTCTTCTGGTCTAAGTGTTAAATGCTCATTAGAGTTTAAAGTTCATTGATCTCTGACAATGTGTTCTTGTGTTATTAAGTTACTGGAAAATGGCCTCTAAACAACATTGTTATTTATAGCAATAACTTTAGGGACTATTTATCGTTCAGCAAAATTTGGTTTGGTGACAGGGCTAAACCCACGTAAAACCTTTTTATAAATACAGTCGAACTGCAGAGAAACGGCCTGGTTGTTCCCGTTTGTCTTTGCACCGACTGCTCTATTGTTGGCATCAGAACATTTTCACTTCATCACGTCGCTTCCTTTAGGACATAAACTTGTTGTTTTTGCTCTGGTTTTAGAACAGCAACAACGCCATTTTTTTTTCCCAACTGCCCCTTTTACAAGTTCTTCCTGCTTTTCTGCACGCTGTGTTCTTTCCGAGGTTACATCTGTGACTGCAAACGTTTCTGACTGACGAGTGTCAACATCACCCCAAGCCTGGTCACATCCAGAATTATGATGGTCAGGCAGCAAATTTTACAAGTTTATTTTGAGGTTGAGAGAGGCAAAACGGAGCGTTCCCATACCAAAGATGGATTTTTTGTGTGTGGTGTTGTTGTTTTCACAGGAGATTAGTTTGTCTGAACACTTGTTGGCTTTGAAGGGAAAGCCACCATTATCTATTTAAATACTGAAGCTCCTGTCGTCCAGCAGTTATAAAAAGTGTCTGCTCTAAATCTATTCATGGACACCATCAACTATTTGCCTGTTTAAAATTCCTTCTCTGTCCACACCCGTACAAAAACCCACCACAAAGCCACCTACAGCGATTTAAATTCCTCCACCTAAGTGTTCCTGTGAAAAATGTCCTCATGCATCAGTTTGCTTGTGCATAAGCAAGGTGTGTGTGCGTGTGTGTGTGTGTGTGTGTGCTCACCCGTGTGTGTTTGTGTGTATGTTTTCAGCTGATGAGGCACTTTGGCGTGGCGCTGAGGCTGTGCTTTAGGGGAGCCTGATGAAGGGGAGATTTTAAATCACACCAAATGAAGCTTTATCAAATAAATGAAACTTTGTAGCACTCGACTCAGCAAGAGTCAGATCCGTTATGGGAGTGATGCAAGCACTCTCTCTCACTCTCTCTCTTTCTCCTTTTTTTCCCCCTTCTTCTTCTGATCTTCGTCACAAACGTCCGTGACTAGAAAAGCAGAAGGAGGCGATGTTCAAACACAGTCAAATTTTCTTAAAAATTATTCTTCGGTGAGAATGTGCTGATTCATACATATTTCTAAAGATCATTGGAGCGGTTTCCGGACTAAACATTCAGTATATAAATTAAAGAAAAATGCCTTTGTAGATTTAAACTAGTGGTGTCCAGATCTGATATTGATATCAGGTTGCATCCAAAATTTCAGATATAACCACATAGATAGAAGCAGTCCATTCCAGCATGAAGTCCATGCCAGAATTTATACCCCACACAGACCCAATGGTTAATAATAAATGGTTGGTTGTTCTCATGCCTGCTGTTGTTTACTGTTGTTCTCTGAGTAAAATCACTTTATCAAGCCTTTTCTAGCATTCCACATTACAAAATAAAAAATAAAGGTGTGTATGAACCATCCTGATATCGTATTGGGTCGATATTGATCAGTTCTCAAAACGATCAGTTCTCACGATCAGTTCTCACTTTGACACTGCAATATCAGTGTCAAAGTGAAAAAGCTGTATTGACACAGCTCTAATTTAAACAGATGTTTTTTTGCAGAAAGGAATATGGATATGTTATGATTTCTCTCCTACCATCTAGATCTAGCAAATAATGCTACCATATAGCAAAATATGGAAAACAACAACATATGCTGTATAGTCTGTCATACATTTTCTTCCTCCCCCATCCCTCTATATTAAAAAAGAAAATAACCAAGATAATGAATGAGGAAGCTGAAGCTGAAACTAAATTATTTAGCTATTTGATGCCATAACAAGTAGTTAAAGTAGAGCAGTAAAATATATCAAACTGTAAGGCCGCAAATACTAATTTATGTAGGATCCTAATCACAAAAGTATCGCTTTGACAGTATATTAAAGGTTTTTCTAGTAAAAACCGTTTGACTGTGTTACCCATTTTGGTAACACTTTATTCAAAGGGGGGTGAATAAGACTGAATGACAGTGTCATATACACCTGTCATAAACATCAATAAGCCTTCATGAATATGTATGACTGTTGTTATAAAACGTCATTCGGTAAATTATGACACTTTTAATACAAAGTTGACATTATTCAAAATGTCTTTCTTATGACAACTTGACATTAACCAAGAAATCATTACTGATATAAATTTGTTCTAAAAATATTACTGATTGCACTTTAAAAATTAGGTAACTTTATGTTATTAACGGTAAAGTTTAAACAGTAATGATTCATTTCAGTGCTACTGTTCACCTCGTGCCGTTTAATTTTTTTCTGTTACTTGAAGGTTTTATTTTTATCCCATATACTGCAGCTTCTGCTGCAAAATGCAGTTTTATCTACAAGCTTCATATTTGATCTGTTCCTCCACTTTTTATTTCAAGCTGCGCCTCCAGTTTCTTTTCCGCCTTCCTCTCTCTCTCTCACACCACTAATAATCACTCCAGATTTTCTTTGCTGCTTTGTTCTAATTCAGGTACTTCATCTCCTCTCCATACTTTGACACAATGAACTGCTATATTTAGACTTCAGAGATTTAAAAAAAAAATTGTATTTTCTACTGATCTCAGCTCCTTTTAAGCCTTTTAAGTTCTTGTGGTTTTTTTTCTTTAACAGGACACCTGCTGTAAACTGTGCCAGACAGTTATGTGAGACACACAAATTTGCAGTCTTAGATAGCGTAGCCAAACCCAAACCCAAACCCAAACCGCTCCAGTCAAACTACCGCATTCACCATCTCCACACCGACTGCAAAAACAACATCCATGCACGTCAATATTAATACAAATTATTCGCACAGACCTCGCTCACAAAAACAAATGCAGTGAAATGCAGGCGCGCTCGCGGCGTCACCCCTGATGCAACTCAGGGAAAGACCAACAGCTGAGGATGCGGCGGGATCTGAACACGTCTGATTTATTCATTCAGAACTTAACTGGAGCACGTGAGGCGCTCTGGGATTTGATCCTTAATGGAGTAAATGCTCTTCTCGCCTTAATTTGGCTCCTCCTTTCACTTACCGACTGGAGCAGCGAAAGCTTTTAATGTGAAAGGAACGGCTCTCCACCTGGGGCATTTTCACGTCAGGGGGCGGCATTAGGAAGAGAGTTTTACGTCGTGTTTCTTTTGTCATGTTCAGAAAATGAGAACCGGTTGATTTTGTTGCACATTATTTAGTTAAAATGGGAGAAGACAGGCATGCAACTCATCTAGATAGCTAGCTAACGATGCTAATGTTGGTATATTCAAGTTTCCAAATCAGCAGAAAACTAAACGACTACTTCACTGTTTTAAAAGGAGTCTGAGCTCAGTTGATTCTCTGCAGTTCAAACAAAAGTCAGATTAAACCCAAACAATATTATTTTTGTACCCTGAGATGGAGCTTGAGTTTTACAAAACCCAAAATGTGTGTTTCTTAGCTGGACTAGATTTTAAATGGTGAAGCTGTTTATTTTGCTCAGGCTAAATTTAACAATATGAATTCTAACTTGATTTGTTTGATTAAAAGCTGAACTCAAGATTGTTCCAATTTAAGATGAACGAAATTTGATTTTATTCATGTTTTCCATTTGCTCTTTGTTTTATTGAAATTTTAGTTGTAAAAAAAGAGAGAAAGAATGAAAGGTAGAAAGAAAAAGAACAGCTTAAAGAAAAAGAAACAGAGTGAAAGGAAAAAAACCCTTTGACATTTAACTTATTTATTCATATCACAGTTCCAAGGAATAAGAAAATAAATCTCAAAAATCAAAACAACTCGCATCAAATTCACACGACTAAAAAGAAAAAACAGAGCAAAAGAAAGAAGGTCAAAAAGAACTTAGTGATCCGATACGTGTGAACAACAACTAAGTTTCCTATTAATTTTTATTGACCAACTTATTTTGCAGCTCATATATAAAACTCCCTTCTGACCATATCAATTAACAAATATAAATACAATGTTCCATAAATCAAATATTACTGGGCAACTTTTTTTCCTTTGTGAAATTTATCTTGGAACATGTATTGTTTTTGCTCGTCGTTCATCAGTTTTAAGAAGTTAAGCACTGCAAAATGTTAAATTCACTTCATCCTGTCATCAGCTGAAATGAACAAAAAATCAACCTGTCAAAAGACGCACATAAGACAAATTCAAAACAACTCACAATTTTAGCCTATCTACTGCACTTCTACTGAAATAAAAACATTTCTAGCATCTCCGAGATTCACCGGATCTGCACCTTGCCCCTCGATTCTCCCTCCGTCTTTATCCCAGCCTATCGTCTCTGAGCAAAAGGCCTCTCTCCTCCTCCTCTCCATCAATCTGGAGCTCTGGTTCTGGTTCGTTTCTGCTTCTCCCTTTCCTTCCTTCCCCTCCTGCCATCGTGCGTCCTTAACTCAGCTCGGCAGATGGCTGCAGCATCAGCACCTCCTCACCAGGTTGAGAGGAAGGGAAACGACAAAACGAGAGGCAAAAGGGGGCGCAAGAGGAGAACGTAAAGCAAAGAGAGGAGGAGCAGGAGGAAAGCAAAACACAGGTTAATGATGACGGAGCAATGAAGAGAGACTGATGAAAGATGAACAGGACAACAAAGAAAGAGAAAATGGTTAGCGAAGTCAAATTATGGAGGAAGAAAAGATAAGAAATGGCAGAAAGAGGGAAAAAAAGAGTCTGGAAGTAGAGTGGAAGAGGTAGTGAGGAAGAAAAGAAGAAGTAGAGTTGCAGTATTTTTATCATTCTGAGTGAGCAGGCTCCATAAAAGTAGGTTACTGTCAGCAGACAAGGAGAGGCTCACACACACACACACACACACACACACACACACACACACACACACACACACACACACACACACACACACACACACACAGGACTACATGTACCATCTCCATTTTAGTTCTGCTGAAGCAGCCGCAGTATGTGTGCATATGCTGCGCAGTGCGTGTGTGTGTGCGAGACAAAAAAGAGCAAGAGCCTTGAGCATCACTGAGCCACCAGCTAAACTGTTGGTTCCAGCATGAAAATACCAAATGGTTTGCTTTAAATGGCATCGTGAATATTTCAGAGGCAGAACGTTTTCGCCCTGCAGGCCAACTGGTGACGACGCGCCGTGAAGACGAAACGGATCGACCACGTAGGCAGAGACGGTTCTCTGGCTGGTTGGTGTCCCATTAGAATAAAGTCACTTATTCAAACTCCAGCAGAATTTCAGGCGGAAAAGAAAAACTTCCCGAGCTTGTCTTAATCTGTTTGTTGCACAGAGGTAAAATGGGCTTGTGAGACAAGATGGAAGTTCTTGGGTGGACTAACGTCACTCATAAGGAATGCGTTACTGGAAAAGAACAATTGTTTTTGTTATTTGATAAATTATTTTTGGGACAAAATTTGTCAAAAATATATCTCGATTTATCAATAAAACTGATTTATCGCCCAGCTTTGCAAGGTTTCCCCCAGAAAATCTGCTACGTCTGGTTGGGGCGCTAGGGCAGTAATTCATCCGGCAGCCCGTCATGTTTTTGAGTTAAAAAATGTTTAAAGTTGACAGGAAATTTGAAAATACCTTTTGATAATAATGCGTTATTGGAAGATCGGAAGATTAATATCAGAACAGCAACTATAAGGTCTTAAAAAAAGGAAACGTAAAAAAAATTAAATAAATAAACAAGCTAAGCCTGGTGGGGGCACAAGTAAAGCCTGGTGGCCTGCCAGGTTTATCATACACTGGGGGAAACCTTGGTCTGTATGGATGAATTAGGACTTTAATCACATTAAAGCATGTTTGTCTGCCGCTCTAAATGTGTCCAATTTCTCCCAACAATCTAGATGACAACTAGGACACACACCTTACGCTACGCCGCTGCGGCTTTTTCTAAATTCCATTTCACAACTTCTGAGTCAAGTTCCTGAGTGGCCTAAAACACACATCTATCCTTCTTCTTCCCTCTCCCCCTCCTCTCTCCTCCTCCCCTCCCAGCTTCCCGTCTTCCGTTTCTCCTCATTACTCACAGTTCTCTAAATAAAAGCAACCTGCCACGTTATATCAATAGCCTATATCCTGTGTGTTGTGCAGCCTGCAACGTCGAGCTGCTGCATAGAGAGCGTGCGCGCGCCCCGTGTGCGCCGCTGCCGCTGCTGCGCGCTGAATGTGAATGGCTGATAAATGATGAATGTCCAGGAAATGAGAGAGTACAGCGTCGAGGAGAGGCAAACGTATGACATCAGCAGCTACTACATTAGTCACCGAATTAATTCTGCAGAGTAGAGCACTATGCCATTACTTAGTAAACACACACACTCACACACACACACACCGATATAGGCTGAAAGCAGGTGCACACTGAGTTGTATGCACAAGCGTACTGTTAAGCATTGTGAGCATGGAAGAATGGTAGCACACAAAAAAATAAAAGATAAACCTGGGAGTGAAATGTGTCGGCTGGATGGGCAGGGGAGGTTTGTACTGGAAGACAAAAAGTGGCCGAGCTCATTTTCTAGTGACTCATCAACCCATTAAGTCACTCAAGATGTGTGATTTGGAGTCGGACTGCATCCACCTTACAGTCAATACACACACGCGCACACACACACACACACACACACACACACACACACACACACACACACACACACACACACACACACACACACACACACAGACAGATTACCATGAGCACACAAATGCTTACATACACCCACACGGACACATTAATCTTTATTCACAGTCAGACATGGAGGAAAAAAAACACACACACACATTCACTCTTAAACACAGAGGCTGATAAAACACATATTTGATATTTACTAGACCAAAATTAAATTTGTTTCAACGTTCGAGTGTCCTTGCGCTATTTACTTTGTTTCTCCTAGTGAAACAAGAACTTGTTGGAAAATATTCGGAAAGGACCATTAACGATGATCACACACGTTGGCAACGTTTCCGGCGTAATCCAACATTCCGAAAATAAATTTGCTCAACAGAAATTTCTAAAAAGCTTTTGTTTTTTGATAAAAAATTTTGCTGCTAGGATGAGGTGATTAAAAAAAGAAAATCTGTATCCAAATTGGTTTATTTAGCGAAACTGCAATGGAAACACTTTTCTTTTCTTTTTTTTTTTTTACATCAAACGAGTCATGTGATCAACCACTGACGCAAACCACAAAGAAGAAGACAGGAAGTAGTTGGTGGATCATGACGAATTATGTTGTTTTTTACGGATATTAACAAACTTATTCATACTATACATACAAGTTCTGTTTCTTATTTAATAAAAACACCAGAATTGTGAAATTGTGTTCTTTTGATATTAGTGGGATATTGATAATATTTTGTGCATATCTGATGTGGAAATGCAGCTTGTGTTTGAACACATAGTTTGGAGAAACATTTCTAAGCTTGTTTTGAAGTTTTCCAGTGTTGGTTTCCATTTCAAATACTTTCAGTAAGGGGCCAGTTTTCCACCCCGAGGTAAAATTTACACTCCAAAAAAGGAAACATACCCTAGAAAAAATGGGTAAATTCCATCAGGAAATTTTTGATCTTACCATGAATATCAAAATGTTATAGTAATATGAAATTATTTTGAAAATATCAAAATTTCAAGAAAGAAAATTTGGACCTTTTCTGAAATAGTGTGGAAGTGGCGAGGAAGAAAATCGTCTGGTGTCTGAATATTTCTCGTCTACATCAGACTCTGGTGATGTGCATTTCAGCAGCTGAAAAAAACCCGTCTGCTTATTCCACCTGGAGACAGCTGGCCGTTCAAAGTACAACAGGAAACCCAAACAAAGTGCAGGTAAGGGGCACTTAAGAAGCATTTCCAAGGGGAACTTTATCCTTTTGAGCTTTTAACCTCTGCTTGTTATGAAACATGCTGGAGTTGTGCGTTCTCTAGAGAGTAGAACCAAAAAAACCCAAAAATAAATATATAAATCTCCTCAGTTTACTGTTAAACACAGTCCTGATTCTGCTGGTGTTTTTCTTCAATTTGATTTTTGACAAACGATTAAGTGATCACCAATGACAATCATTCAAGATTTTCTTCCAGCCAGTCGTTCCTGCAATCTCTTTATATGTTTTCTTAGCTTGATGAATCCTGGAGGTTTCCTGACTTGCTGAGTGTTTTACACACACAGCTAAAGAAATCAAAAATGCCCAGGAAAAAAAAAGAAAAGCAATGCAAGTGTAGATTAAGATTCTGGGAAATTAAGTTCTGGTGGGGATGGGGGACAAAAGTTTAGAGTAGAATAATGGAAACAGAGTTTATGAAAAATTGATCTTTTCTACTGGTAGATTATATATGAAAGCACATGAAAATTGATTCTATTATTCTTTGGAATTACATCTGTATTTGAACATGGGACGTTATCCCTGTTACTCCATGTGTTGAGCTCACAGAGCCAGGCGGGGCGCTTAGCTCTAACAGGGAGGAAAAAGCCTGTTATTCTGCCCCCTTGTCCCGCTTTAATGCTGCATTCGAATAATGCCGTGCTCAGGCCCGCTGCTGCAAAGCGGCCTAACTTTAGCTCTCTGTCCCACATGATTCTGACATTGGCTTCAACTGGACTTAAGAGCAAAACTGATCTCCTCACAAAACCCAGCAATTACTGGGGCGAGCTCAAACTGCGGAGTACCTGCACGTCTCTCCGGAAGAGACGAGCAGCGAGATGTGTGGTTCAAATAATTAGTCCAATACCGATCCCTTGTCACCAAATAGTTAATTAAAAGCTCGCTCACTGTGGGTATATGAGTGTGTGTCCAGAGGATTAAAGGATGTAATTTTAATTATGTCTCCAATTTTCCTCTCTCTCTCTTTTTTTCTTTTTTTGTCAGCCTCTAGCGAAGACATGATTTGAAAATTAGTTTTTTTATATACATTTTCTCATCCAAATTAGTACGTTCAGACAGGTTGTGTACATGCAGATGGAGAATATCATTTAAATTACGGCGACAGAGGAAGCTGTCAGAATCAATGACTTCATGTTTCCCAAGAATTATCCGGGAAAAGTATCTAAACTAATACGGTTTGTCCGATATAAAATGCGTTTCAGTGTCAAAATGATAATTCCCAAAAACCAATCAAATAGACAAAAATGTGGGATTTTCTCTTATTCAGTTTCTTAAAGGTAGAAGCTTAACGATTAGAGACCCGCAGCGTGGCAGCCACCTTGGTAGCCGAGAGAAATAAAAGCTAATGTAGGTTTGATGAGTTTTCTGTGGTGAAACGTTTTGGAGGTTTTGTCAGGATTTGCCATCTTGGCTATTTGCCTTTCTTTTTTTAAAAAAATCTCTTTACAGTGTTTAAAACAAACTGATGTGTTTTTTTACAGTGAGTTTATTACCACAGAAACTGAGACCGCTTGGTGTAATGAAGGAAAGGCTTTCTGTTGTGTCTTTTCTGATTAACTATGACTAAAAAAGAAGGAGGGTTTGTGCAAGATTTAAACCTTAGACCTTTTCTATCAGTGACTGTAAGTCATCATGTTGAGATGGAGCGTTTTATCTCTGAATTAATCAGATATAATGCAGAGTGAGTTGGACCAAACCAACTCTGAGGTCAAGGGTTGTGAGACTGTATTTTAGCAGGTTCTGATTTTTTGAGGTCAAAGATCTACAATCTACACCACAAAACAGTTTTCACAAACTTACATTAGCTTACATGAAAACTAAATGTTTATAGTTTATGACTAACTAGACGTCAGCCTGTAGCTCTTTTAGTTTCCACATTATGACTGTCACAAGAGTCTTCTTTCAGCAAGCTGACTGGCAATGCGCAGGAACAAGTGGAGGAGGGGTAACAATGTTATTATTCTCTGCTCAAGAGGAAACTCCAGATGCTTTTTCTGGCATCTTAATAAAAAAAAAATCGGATTCAAAGGAACAAAGGAATTTTGGTATCAGTACCACTTTCAGGGGTTCACTGGAACCACAGCTAAGGTTTTCTCTTTACCTTAGAGTGGACCTAGTGATTGTTTTTTTGTAATCCTTTCTTTAACAGTCTCCTAATTACCATGTAACTACCATGTAATTATTATGTAAGTATGTAGTAAGCGCCAGTGTATTACTACACAATGAAAGCTAGTTTTAGTGTTTAACTACAAACAGATAACTGTTTAACAATGCTTAGATTACCCAATATTTACCAATGGCTTATGCAGTAAGTTAATGCTTATCACCATGTAATTACCAAGTATGTATAGTGTATTAAAACATTATTTACACAATAAAATTTGTGTTTAACAATGCCTAAATTACCAAATATTTACCAAAGGTTCACTCAGTAAGTTGCACCATGTTACCATGGTAACACCAGGTAAGTGTTACCATGTTGTTACCAGCCAAGTATATGAGGTTGCAGAGTATTACCATGTAATTAAACTTAATTTTACAGGGTTATTACAATCAAATTACTTTTTAACAGTGCCTAAATTACCGACGGCTTATAAATAAATAGCCACATATTAATACTATTAAATTTAAGCTGACAAAGGAAAGCTTTAACTTTGGAGATTTTAAACAGGAAGTGACTCTTCCTGTACAGGTTTCATGTAAGCAAACTTGCACAAGAAATTATGCATGAATGTTCTGTAGCATAAAAGCTTTGTTGATTTTTTCCCCCACTTCGAGGGGTATATTTTAACCTCAGGAAATTGTGATAAAACTATTTTTGTGAGATTGCTGTGCTGAAAATCACAACAACATAGCTTGAAACCTTTCCTGTGGGGAACAGAAACATTAAAACAAGTTTTAGTTCAAATGTCAGTCAAATTTTGTGTCATTTTCACAGCAACTTTAAGCAGCATAATTGAATTGTGATGCTACGTTGAACAGCAAATAAAGCATTAAATACATGACTACACTGACAAACATGTGCAGTCTAGCTGTTTCATAAGCTACAAACCTGCGAGCCCTGACTACTCTTGGCCTAATTAAAGCCATGTCAGATCTCCTTACTGGCTTTCTCCGCAGCGCACCACTCTCCCTCTCTGTTATCCACTCCTTCACCTCGGCATCTCTGCCTCAGGGTCGCCTGATTGACAGCGGCGGTGACCCCCGGCGCCCGGACCCTGCCTCTAACGGTCGACAGAACCAATCCCAGAACTCGGCCAAGTGACACAACGAAGTGACAGACTGGCACCCGGCTGATGTTTGAGTGTCCTGGACGGCCGGACCGGACTGGACTCTATGTTGGACTGGTGAAAGAGCCTGACTGCACATGAAAAAGAATTGCTGTTTTCTCAAAGAATTATGTCAGAATAATTTATTGTATGTACAAAAAAAGCAAAATATAACACTGGGAGTAATAAACTGGTGCTTTAAATGAAATTTCTAACAAAGTTAAAATCTGATGTACTGTCTTTTAATCTGTTTCCTACTTATTCAAGCTCATTTTTTTTTAAATAATGTCCTGCTTTCATGTTCTTTTGACACTTGTATAGTCTGCTCTCTTTTTCTTAGATAAATCACCATCTTTTTCAAACGATACGCGTTTCTCAGTTTTTACAATTTGTTTACGGGACCGCTTCATGTTTCCATCTCTGCAACACGATGTGATCTTTAAACGTTGAGATGTTCAAGTCAAATTATTAAGTTCATGCAGAAGAGTAACTTTTATCTGTCAGTTAACAACATGTAGCACTCCGCGCTATCAAGGAGTCATATCAAAATGTAGAAAAACAAAATCTGACAGTAGCCCGTCGCTTCAAATTGCTTCATCAGAAAAACATTAGCAGCTGGAGCAAGAAATGTATCTTTTATATATTTGACAGTTTGAATGTACAGTAAAGCAAGAATTAGCTTTAAATTAGCTGTGCTGAACACTTGTTCTTTCTGCTCATGCGCAAAAACCAGAACACAATTCACTCACAGGAATGCATAAACACAAACAGCAAAAACACACACACACAAGCATCGAATTCACACCTACACACATTTGCCCACACACACACACACACACACACACACACACACACACACACACACACTCGCAGATAAACACATACAGATGCCTGCACTTGGCTCTGTTTCTGGGGAGAGGCGCCCTTGGCTGCAAGAGAAAGCAACCAGCTCAGATCAAAAACACACACATGGAGCCTGTCACAACACCTTTTAGTTTGCGCTTTTCTTTTTTCTTTTTTTTTATTCCGTGCATATTCTTTGCCACCCTCTCTGCATATCGGTTCTCTTTCCCCTCCTCTCTTGCCTCCGATCCACTCTCCACACTGCAGTGGAGAAGAGGAGAGGACGAGGGGGAAACGGAGCCAAACGAACGAGAGCCGAGAGGAGCGGAAGAGGAGGAAGAGGAGGAAGAGGAGAGATAGGCCGGGGAAGAGATGACGTGAAAGAAAGAAGAGCAGATGAGGGGAATCAGTTTTTCTTTCTTTCTTTGTTTCTGCAGTATTCCAGTTTTGCTGCCCACTTTTCAAAGGCACACCTCAGCATTCCTCCCATCTATTAGACCTCAAATAAAGTGCTCTTGCTGTTCAATTAAAAATAATTACTTTAATAATTATCATTAGGGAGATAATTCCCAGCATATGCACTACTTTAATAATCAGTTCTGGAGGCGGACTTACAGACACAGTGATGTTCCTTCTTTCCTCAGTGTGTACGCTCTGAACCTCAGTCCTTTTCTGATAAACATTAACATGCATCACATTGATATTCTTCCTTCCAAGCAAAAGCATTTCTCTGCACAGCTAGCAAAACTAGCCGCAAACAACAAACGAATGAAGAGCAGGGCCGGCCCAAGACTTTTTTCATACGGAGCCCTTCTCCCATTCTAGCATGTCAACACCAGACGCTTCTTTAATCCAAAGCTAATTTTAACCGTACAAGAAATATTTTAACTGTCACTTTGTCACGACAGATTGGCATCAGACTGACACTTATGCCTTGTCCCAGTGCTAACAAGAATCAACCAATCAGAGCCCAGAGAAGTGTCTCAGAGCTGTCAATCCCCTCCTCTCTCCAACTTGCTCTCTGCTACGCTGCAGCTAGCACAGCCTGTCATGAATGCTAAGGCTACTTACTAGTTAGCATGGCCACCGATGACAGTGGATAAACAGTTACTCTGTAATGGAATGCTGTTTGGCTACCATTTACACATTTAGCTATGAGTACATGAGATTGATTGACCCCGCTAAGGCCCACCTCCTGGCTCTGATTGGTTGTTTTTAGTCGGGAGCGGCACTTTTCTTCAGACAGCAATAGCAGCACAAGGAGAAGTGGAGAAGTTCGATCTTTTCACAGATTATCCATCTCAAACCAGTCTGTCACAACAAAGGAGAGTTTTAACAAATATGTAAATATATATATATATTTTTTTTATAAAAGTTGCATTCTGTTCCTTCAAGTGCATCATAATATTTTAATTACCAGAAAGTAAGACTAGCTGATAAACAATGAATTTACAGTAAAAAGCCAACATGTTGGATATCTTGTATTTCCCAACAGCAGCAAGAAATTAACCTATCATTTGTGTAACAACTACAAAAGTAAAACAGAAATGCATCATTTATCCATGTGTAATAACATGTAGTTTGCATTATTCAGTGTTATTTTACATATATATTTTTAGAGATTTTATCTTGGTGCTCTTGGAGGCCTGAGCAGCTGCTAAACTGGCAAATTGCATTGGGCTGGCAGTGGACGAAGAACAGAACAGGAATGGAGACGAAAACCACTACACTAGTTATTAAACCGATATTTTGTGTTGTCTCGTCTGAATTGATGTTTGATATCAATTATCATGCGATTATTATTATTATCGTGTCCGATTGGGTTGGGAGAGAAAGACCCATAAGGAAGCAGCCATGGTATATCTTTGAATGAACAAAAAAAAATGTCCCCCATTGTTAAGAAGCTATAATGTGGACAAGTGGGTGAAATGGCACATAATGAGGAGAGCCCTTACTTCCTGTGAAAGAACCACTCCAGTTGTTAACAGTATCAGATTGCAGAGCACCAGTCGTCTTTGAACTTAGGGTTTCGAAATGACAGAGAGCACTGGGGAACTATTGTTACTACACAACAAATGGAAATGCACACGACTGAGACCTACGCACAGGTAACGTGTTACCGTAGCCAAATATTTACAAAACGGTTGAAAAAGTGGCAAATAAAAAAGCTAACTTGTAAAACAGGAATCAACCAATCCCCTCACAGATGTATTAGGCCAGATGTATTTAGCATATTTATAAAAAAGGTGAGATAAAATTAGAGAAACAGGTGATCACCAGAGAAACAATGCCTTTTGTTATTAACAATTTTTTTGGGTTTTTTTTGGTTGCAAGATGGGTGCAGACGTTGTGCAGGTGCTCTAAAGAAACGCTGACCAAACGCAAAGAACGCAAATCTGTGAAAGCTAAGAATACTCAAAACTTAAGAGGAGGCGGTTGGTTTTGAATTAAAGATACACTCTCCAAGATGACTATTAAAGTCCTGCTTTTAATATGTATATGTCACGCTACGAAAACAACAACAAACCTGTTCATTGTTGGTGTTTTAATGCGTGTGGATGTTTGACTTTGCATGTGGGATGTAAACGTTGCAGATTCTTCTTCACATCTGGCACTCCTTGTACATCAAAAGAATAAAGCGAGGGGAAAAAAAGAAAAAAATCTAACTGTGCTGTTCACCAATAGAATATTAGCACGAGCACACACACACACACACACACACACACACACACACACACACACACACACACACACACACACACACACACACACACCGGCTGGCTAAAGGCCAATCAATAATTCACAGAGTGCAGATTGAATGTAGATCACAGACTCAACATGGGGGGAAAACACTGTGGCTGTCCACCTTTATTCTCCTCAGAGATTGTTCTATTGCCTCCCATCTCTACTTTCACCTGTTTTAATATCTTTTCACTGTTGATTCACATTGAATTAATTGGTTTATCTGTTTGGCTAGTTTTGCTAATATTTCCACTAAGTGAGTTTAGGTTGGTCTACAAGCCGGCAGGTTTTTCTGCGGTGGTGAAATGTGTTTGAAATGTTGCTTAACATCCAGGATTGCGACTTTTTGACATTAATCAAATAATAATTTAGCGAGAAACTTCCAGCTTCGTACTCTTCCAGCCAAAAGGATAAGACTTGGATTTTAACATTGTCGCATGACAAGCAGCTCTTTAGCTTGAGCGTTGCTGCAGCGTTGGTGAAAAAGACAAAACCTGTAAAAGTTCAGCCGAGGTAAGTTAACTGAGAGTCCAACCTGGTTCTGAGTTATCCTACGCCAAGTCATCGTATTTTCTCTCCCTCCGCTCTAACAAAGCTGTTCACTGCACCCATCTGTAAGCACATGTGACATAAATATCCCTGGCAGGGTGTGTGTAGTCTTTGTGCAGCACACACACACACACACACACATACAAACACACACACACTCAGGCGTTGTTTTAACAGTGCAGGTTCCTGTTTGGGTTTTATCCGTTGTGAGCATGCGTAGCTTAGGCCATTATGTAGATGCCGGCCTCCTGGGATGCAGTCCTACATGCGGAAACTATATTAGGAACAAGCACATCTCCGAAGGGAGCCGGAGTTGTTGTACGCACATCTGCAACTAAGTATAGCCAACCTTTAGTTGGTTTTTATCAATGCCATTTATCACCTTCAAACACATCTTTGCCTCCGTCTTTCTTTCATTTGTCACTGGCTTTCTAATCCATCTCTCTCCGCTTTGCTTTCAGTCGATGCCTCTGCTTTTATTTTTCCTCCCCTCCGTTACTGAGGCAAAAAGTTCCCTTTCTCTTTGTGTAACTTCTTCGGTTGTTTCGCGCTCAGATAGCCGACTCGGACGTACGCCGGGCATCAGCACGAAGCACAACAGGAGCAGCCGGCACACAAAGTTGAGGAGAGGACAGCAGGGGGAATCAGATTTCATCACGGTGTGATGCAGACAGACACTCACACACACACACCCACGCACACACACACTCTCACACCGACGGAATAGCCTGTAAGGATCACATATCGCGAGTAGAGTTCTGTCAAAACAACCATTACTATGGTGCTGGGCTGTCGAGATGTTAAAGACCAATATTACATAATGGTGATTTGATACACAGGTGTAATCTGTTTCTCAGACTAAGTTTCTTTTTCTGTTTTAGTTTCATTTAGTTTTTAACTTCACTAAAACAGCATTTTTCCCCCCTTTTTCCCATAACAGGAAAGTCAGATTAAAATTTAAACAAGAACCAATCAGAATTCTGTTGCTGATTTCCAGCTATGAAGCTATGAAATTTAAGCTTATTTTAGTAAGCTAAAATAATGACCTGTGCAGTTTTTTTCCTTCCCATCTTTCCTGCCAGACACACATTTCTCTTAGAATTGGAGGCAATCTCAAGGTCAAGGTGTCAGATTAGCCACTGTGGAAAAAAATGATCACACTATTTTGAAGATACGACTAAATCATCACAAAATAGAAATTTCAAACTCTAATTAGTATTTTCTGTTGGTGATTTTTAGGATTGCTAAAGGGGGCAGAGCATTTTGTAAACATATAATATAGATCACTACCAAACTTTGAGGTTTTCAAACGGCTGCCGTCATTTCCAAATTGAAAATGGGATTTATTGACTTTCTGTTAGGATGTCAAAATGCTTCCACTCGCATGGAAGCATTTTGGATGATTTACATTAAAATTTAAATGGTGACAGAGTGACAGACAAGACTGGAAGGCCTGTAAGAAAACACAGCTGGGTATTTGGCTGACATCGGTGAAGTTAGCATCTCATTTGTGGATCTTGACCTAAATTTGACACTCAGGGTGTTCTCACACCTGGTAGTCCAGTTGTGTCGATATGACTGGAACGCTGCACTGCTTCAAACGATTAAAGTGAGCAAACTTTGAACTTTGAACAAACTCTTCCCTTCCACGCCTGTGGGGGTGCTGCACCAACAACCACAGAAGGAAACGACATAAAAAACCCCTGAAGAAGACACTGTGCCCAACTTCCTTTCTAATGAAATGTAAACAAAAATGGAGCGGAGTCTTGTTTTTAGCGGTTGCAGGATTTGACAAATTTTTTACATAGCTAATCGATTTGTTAAAGAAAAACTGATTTTGTTTTCCACAGCAAAAGCAAAAGACCATAAATGTATCATAGAAGTTAATTTGTGACTGAAGAATCCAAATCATCTAACTACAGGACTGTTTTACTTGGTGAAAGTATTGTTACAGCCCCAGTTATTACCCCTGCTGTTAAAACCACAGATTGTGCTATTGTATCACCAGGATATATTAGGATACATTACATAGAGAAAGAAACTGCACAGTGAAGCGTAAAAATCCCAAATGGGGCTTTTTGTTTTTTTTCTGCATACAACTCAGCTCCACTGACTCGGCATGTATGTGTCTGAGAACATGTGTTTGTGCTCCAACGCCCCCTGAGGTTAGTAATACTAGTGAACAGGTGTTACAGTATCACCTGCTCCCAACACACACACTTACAGACACACAAACACGCAGAGTGATCGGCCAGGAGCGTTGCTCCAAGCTGGACAGATGAAGCCAATCCACAAGCGGATCTGTCAGGTTGTGTGTGCTCATGCATCATGCGTGTTTATTTAAGCTTACGTAAGCGTTTAGTCAAACTCGACCAACAGACGAGGCACGCTGCTAATTTTGGGCCGACTACAATCTGAGCCTTTAGGCTGTTAGAAACACTTTTGTGGAAAGATAGAGGGTTATCGTTTTTCTATGTGTTCGACCGCTTAACACATGACGGGGAAAAATTGGCAAGTTAGTTCCAAGATGAGAAACAGGAAGACGGACGTTTTAAAAACACACAGAATTAGGGATATGATTCATTATGAAACATTACAGGAACACAGAATTATTACAAAGGGCTAGAAGTATCCAGATCAGATATCAATATTGTCACATGTCAGACAAAATCTAAAATCTGATATAAGCACCAATACTGCACTAGGGCTGCACAGTGGCGCAGTTGGTAGAGCTGTTGCCTTGCACCAAGAAGGTTCTGGGTTCGATTCCCAGCCCCAGCCTTTCTGCATGGAGTTTGCATGTTCTCCCTGTGCATGCGTGGGTTTTCTCCGGGTACTCCAGTTTCCTCCCACAGTCCAAAAACATGACGGTCAGGTTAATTGGTCTGGTGTGAATGGTTGTTTGTCCTGTGTGTCTCTGTGTTGCCCTGCGACAGACTGGCGACCTGTCCAGAGTGAACCCTGCCTCTTGCCCGGAACATCAGCTGGAGATAGGCACCAGCAACCCTCCCGACCCCACCAAGGGACAAGGGTGCCAAGAAAATGGATGGATGTTAGCACTCCGCTCCAGCGTTTAGTCCACCCCAGTTTTTCTAACCAGCACCGCTTGTATTATTAACTTACTGGTTAATAATAAATGGGTCACTTGTTCTTCTACCTGTTGTTGTTGATTATTGTTTTCTGGGTAATATCACTTCATCAAGCCTTTTCTAACTTTCCACACTACAAAATAAGTAATACATCTCTGTACGATTTGTTCTGATATCGTATCGAGTTATCAGTCGATACTGAAAGCTGCGATATTGGTATCGCATTGGAATTTTAAAAATCTGTATCGGCAGACCACTAAGAAATAAAGAGGTGCAGTGACTTTTCTCTCTCTTTACTCTCCTTTCTTTCATCACTATGTCTCTATCAACATACCCCAGTGTCGTCATGTGGATCTGTAAGGCAGGACAACCCAAGTCCAGACTTCTGATGTAGGACCTGAAATAAACCTTAAACAGCCTCCTTTTCTGTTGTGATATTGCAAACACTAATACTGCAATAATTTTTGCAACTAGCTCCAATCAAAATGTCAATATGCTATAAAGAAATGCAGTTTGGATGATTTAAGGAACGTGAAATATGCTTCTTTTCTGTGTTTTTTTGTTTCTGACCTGCCAACAAACCGCTCCGAGCCAATGACCGTTCAGAGCATCATCAGTCTGAAATTCTCTGAAATTAGAGTAATTTCTGTCCCAATAGTTGCAAGAATTGCATAGCTAATTTTAACACCAGTTCCTGCGATACAACATGACAGGATTCTTTTGTACTGTGTCTTTGAAAGAAGTGGCAAAATTCATAATTTAATCTGTTTTAGCTGCCCAAAAAAGAAAATCAAGCTTCAGCCTGAAACCAACCAGAAACACAAATCTCTTATGAGTACAAAGATCCAGGGACAATGCAGCATTCGGTCTCCTATAGGCTAGAAATAACTCATTTGCAACATTAACGGTAGCTTTCGAAAATAACCTTTAAGCAGGTATAAAACATACTTTTCATTAGGCTGACATTTGTATAATAAAAATGCTTTTGGAGTGCTGTTGTAATTTGCAGCTATTGTGCAAGAGTCAGAAAAAATATAACTTAAAGCATATGTTAACACACAACTTATACTGGCTTTGCAAAAACTCAGTTTTAGTTGTGAGTTGTCTTTTTATTCTTTTTAGACTAAAAGCAGATAAATACTAAACACACAGCATCTCTGTGGCTTCTACAAAACATCAGAATACACCAGAGAGGATTTTAAATCTTCTTTGGAGATACATTTTTGATATCCCAGCATTCCTCGCACAACACTTTCTTGTTTGATAATATATTTATCGCTTAATATCGCTTAATAAAACCAACTTGCTAAAAATACTTTTTTCATTCCAAAATTAAACAAAAATGATTAAAGTATGCTTATTTTGATGACAAACTATTACTGAAAGCGATGGTTGTTTTTCAGCGCTTGGTGAAGGTTTTGGGTGTCTACTGCCTCTCGTTTTCTCTCTCTTTCTGTGTTACTTGGTATCTACCTCTCTCCACATGTCTCTTCCTCACGAGATACCAAGCAGCGTGGCCAGAACCCAGCTGAGCAAGCGTGAAACTCACACAGACAATGACCGCTCAGAGCAGATGGTCAGAGAGTGACACAGAATGGAAAAAAAAGAACAAGCACAACATTCACATAATAATGCTGTAACCTTATCTATTGGTCCTGGGCCAACAAAATAAACAGTAATGTCTTTATTCTCCAGATTAGACGTTAATAAAAGAAGACAAAAGCAGGAGTACTTCCTGATTTTTTGAAAGCAGGAAGTGGAAGCTCTTGTTTTTGCAGTTTTGCAGATAAGAGAAAATAGTGAATAATGACCAACTAATACTTTGTTTTTTGTCATTTAGAAACTAGACACATCAAAACATTAAAATAAAATTAAAGAATTTTCAACTTTTACATGTTACATAACATTTTTTTTAATCCAACATTTACGTTGACTACATTTATTTAGTGTGGAATTCATGTCACATTGAAAGATTTTGTTTCATTTTTCACAAAACGTCATGTGAAACTAAAGCCTGCGTCTTTTAGCTGCTCTTCCAAAATAAGGAAGGCTAGTAGAATATTCCATTCATACTAGTTGGTAGCTTATCTAAGGCTAATACTAGCCAATCCAAGGCTATTGCTAGCCATTCCAATGCTAATGCTAGCCTATGCTACCTGGAAGTCTATCTGAGGGCAATGCTAGCTCAGCTCAGGCAAGGCTAGTGCTAGGCTATTCATACTAATGGACAGCAGAGAAAGTAGCCAATCCAGTGGGTGACCAGCCGAGGTAGTCGAGTCATGCTAGTCACCAGCCTTTCCAAAGTCAACCCAAGCTACTGGTACGCGAGTTAGAGGCACCAGATGAAATAAAGTCGCAAAAGAAGTCACTGGCACCAGCCTGTCATTAATCAGACCAGTAGCCGGCTTCGGAGACGACATAACTTCCTGTGACGAGGAAGTTTGGTGCCAATACTGGAAAACTCATCAAACGTTTCTGAGGTTAGACTGAGTCCAAATTTGAATTTCTTTGCCAATGCAAAGTTGCAAAAACAATCACTAAAGTTGAACATCAATGAAGGAGACAGAATGGAGGAAAAAGCCCCTCTATAAAAACCTGGTTGCTACAGTGGTCGAGTCGAGGTCTAGTCTTCAAATTCTCTAAAATCTGAGCCCTACGGAGATTAAGCTTAACTTTTCTAACACCTTAAATATGTATTTACTTTTTTTATTATTATTTCCATCCACTTTTACACTGCAAATTACAATGCCCTGAGTTAACTAAAATAAGGAGTTTGGCAGTTGCATAAAACAACTGCCATATTTTTTTTTAAAAGTGGAAGAAGATGAGGAGGGTACATTTAAAGAGAACAGGATGCAGGGGGAAGAAGAGCGGTGGAGAGGCGAACATGAAAGGAGCGTAGAGAGGGAATGTGAAAGTGCTGGCGAAGGGAAGGGAAGGGAGGTATAATGAAGTCCTTTGGGCCTCGTGTGAAAGAAGCCACAGCATCTGCCAGCCGACACAGCCCAGCTCTGTACAGATGGTGGCATGATGGGATATGCTCAGTTCATTTTCAGATCAGAAAGTCAACGTTGTAAACACTTTAACATGCTCTTTATTGATTCAATTTTTAATAATACTTTTTTACATGTCAAAAAAGTACAAAAAAATAAAAATCTAAGATTTTCAAGATTTTACTTCCAGTGCAAAATAAGATCCAGCGCTGCCTGCATCACTGATGTCTATTTTATCTTCTATTTTTTCCGTTAATCTGAGTAAGTAAGCAGTTGTGGTGAATAAAGACTGCCTGAAAATAAATGACAACGAAGGAGAACAACAAAAGAGTCAAACTTCACGGTTCTGGAGACGCTAACCGTCCAGAAAGTGAACCAGCATTTAATGGTGGTGTGATCTGTCAGGAAAAACTGTCTAGTGTAGCAGTGACACAGTTGATGCTTCTCTCTTCAAGTATTAATTAAAGGGCGGATGGTGGGGGGGAAGGATGTTATGTGTTTGCCAGGCATATATAGTGCCATGTCATAGCACAGTCAAGTAACTATGTTAATTTAGTTGTTTTATGTAAAATAAGCTTTTTTGAGCTTTACATCATGTTATAATCCTAATCCCTCATCAAAAACACACCTGCAGTGTTGCTGATTCTTTCTTGCATGTTTGAGAAATCTTCTAATCTCCCGTGGCAACCAGTCAGGTGTGCTGAACACCTTTGAGGCACAGCTCCTCCTCTGGGCTGCAGTTTCCAAGCTTTCACTTCACAGAACCATGACTCCCCCACTCAGCTCCTTCAGACTAGCCAGCAGCAATCAGCAAACACCTGGTAGAGCTACGGATCTACTGAACTCATTATTCGAGTTACTTCTCAGTGCAAAGCTGGTAAAGACGTAGTTAAAAAATTAATAGAAGAGCAGTGTTGTGATGACTTCCTGAAGTGGGAGTTTCAGAAAAGAAGCAAGAGTTTCTTAAAGAGACAGAGGCCCAAATTCAAGGTGTTAAATTAGTAAGTAAAATTTATTTTTAAGTCGCATTTGAAATATTTAGCATTTTTATAACAACTGCAGGTTGGACGCTCTTGACAAACACGCCGCAGCGGCCCTCAATGCGCCTTCACATAGACATGCAATGTGAACTAGATGCACCTGACGCTCATAACGCGTTTGGTGTAAACGCATCATGAATGACATCAACTCACTCACTCACTCTTTGGTTACCTAGCAACAACTTGTTGAGTAACTTGCAGTAACAATTAAAGGTTTAGCCTTCATGCCTTATAACTGCTGAAACACAGAACAATACTTCCAACTTTGGCAGTATTCAACCCTTCCCACCAAAAAAAACAAAACTATTCAATAATTATTTGTATCGGCTGATATGAAACATATCGCGATACATTTTTCAGCCATATCTCCAGCCCTAACTGGTATAAAATTATTTAATACATGAATATACTAAAACCTGGTTCTCATAATTAGCCTTCAGAGTTTTTTGTGTCGTTTTTCTGCTGGATAAACCATATGTGACTTCTGGTGAGTCAGTGGTAGGTAGAGAGCGCATAAGAATGGGAAATAGCCATTTCCCTTACCTTCTGGTTGCATGGCGCTATAAGCTCTCGTAATGCTGACATCAGCACTCAGCTCTGACAGCAACCAATACACATTCACACACACACACACACATTCACGCATACACACACAAATTGCTAGCTGGGTAAATGTTCTAGAATGCGATGCATCTTCATCAGTGTGACTACTATCGTCTTCAGCAGAACGATTCATTCAGAAGAAACTCAAAAAGCAACGTGCATCGCAGAAGCTTATTGCACACACATGCAAGCACTTTAAATATCAAATCTAAACACAACTCCAAACTTTCACCCGCCACATTTTAAGGCCACACCTTAGCGCTCCAGCCAACACAGCCTCGCTGGTACCTTGGTGAGCCCGTTGTGAAAGGATATGGCCATTCGGTGATCTTTTTGGCGTACTTCCTCACCAGGTTGTCTTCGCTGAAGAGGAAGAGGGAGCGGTTGACCGTTAGGCAGCTCTGCCGGACGGGTATGGGGTTGTACAGGGCCATGGTCCGGGCTCTCTGGGCCATCGACTGCTTGTACATCCGCTGCGCCCCGGGGGGCCCACCTTGCCTGCTTCCGCCGCGGCCGGGCCCCCCTTGTCCGCCGGCACCCCCGCCACCACCGCCACCACCACCTCCTCCTCCTCCTCCGTACCTGTTGGGTAGCTCGTCTCCAAAGCGCGCCATTCTGCAGACACCAAACGCCAGAGGTTAGGAAGGAGCCGGGGGGAAACCTCAGAGTGACACCTCCACATGCCACCACCCCATCAGCCTCGGCTCCAAAGACACATGCAGAATGGAGGTTCGGATCTGTCTCTGTCTCTCGCTTTCTGTCCTTCCAACTCTATCTAGATCTGTTTTATTTGATTTTTTTTTCTCCTTCCCAGGTCTTCAGAGCCAAGAAGATACCTCCATTTGTGAGTCGGGAGGAGGAGAGGATGGGGGGGAGGAATGGAGGGATGGGAGAAGAGAGAAGAGAAGGAAAGGAAAGCGAGTTATCGTGTATTTTTGGAATATGACGGGATATGAAACACAGCGATGTGTTTATATAATTTCTGTACAATCAGTTCTCTTAGAGGAAAAGAAAAATGAATATTTTATCAAGGCATCACACTCTCTTCTCCTTTCTCTCTCTCTGTCATGCTGTTCTCATTTCATTATTTTTTGATCAGGAAAAGCCGCTCCAAGAAGAAGAAGAAAAAAAAAAACGTCAGCAGCCGCTTCTCGTTTCTACGCAGGCGGATGAATCGATCACCTCAGACGCAATCAGAATGCATAGCTGTGCATTGAGAGAAGTAGTATTGCATCCATCTCCAGCGAGCAGGCCGGCTCCAGACTGCGTCTTTTCCCTGCATCTTGTCAGGATCTGCAGTTGTCTTTCCCCCCATTGCCCCCCCCCCTCTTTTTCCACCTTCTCTCCTCCTCCTCCCCCCGGATCCCCCGTTTTCTTCTTCTTCTCCTTCTCCTTCTTTTTTCCTCTCCCCCCTCCAACACACACGCGCACACACACACACTCAGCCGGATAAAAATAGAAATAGGTAAGAGTGAAATCTTTAATAATTCATTCCTTCTTGTTCCATATATCCGCAGTGTTTGATGTGGCTCCCGCTGCCACCTTTCACCGCCGCCGCTGCTTTCCACGTACACGCAAAAACGTCAACCGACGGGGGGCTTCCCCAAAATCCGAGCCTGGTGACATTTGTTGATATTTGGTAATGGACGGTGCGGCATCCCCCCTTCCTCCTCCTCCTCCTCCTCCTGTTCCTCCTCCTCCTCCTCTTCCTCCTCTCCTACAAGGCGTCGGTCACTGATTTTTGGGCGTGATTGCGCGCACTTGGAGATGAAAATACTCCGATCCTGAAGTCTACCAGTCTTATCTCTTCCTTGTGTAAAAGAAAGAAGAAGAAGGGGAAGGAAAGAAGGAAGGAAGAAAAAAAGCCGAGCTGATGAAATAAAAACAAAAAAATAAAATAAAATAATTTTTTTAAAAATCAAAAGATAATGTCCACGACAATCATCTATAATCCAGAGTTTGGGGAACAAGAATCCCAGACAAACAGGATCCGGATGATGGAGGCAGCATCGTCATCACCATCATCAATTCTCGGTCGAAAAACGCGACGACGGCGGCGGTGCAGGTGCGCCGGAACAGCAGGTCGCATCTTCTCCTCCACCGCCGGGCAGAAACCGAGCACCATCCCCGCCCAGCAGCATCGCCTCCTCTGCTCTCCTCTCCTCTCCTCTCCCCCCGCCCCGATGCTCCTGAAACCTTAAGAGGCGGCCAGCCAGGTCCGACGTCGCTTTCACGTCTCCCTTCCCCCGTTGCCGTTTACGCGCGCGCTACCTTTTCCCTTTCCCTCTTTGGGATTTTTTTTTCCTTTGGCGCCCTTCTTTCACAACCCTCCGCCCCCCGGCTCCTTCAACCCCCCCACAGGGAGAAAGTCAACCAACCACAGTCAGTCCGAGGGAGGCTGAAAACGAAAAACCCCGACGAGCGGAGATGCTCCTGCGGGTTTTACTTCTTTTTTTTTTTTTTCCTTCTTTAATGCGTTCAAATCGGGGTTGCGCCGCGTTCCGAGCATCCGATCGGTCTGACGGGAACCGAGCGGCACGCGCAAATCCGTGGCCGCGCCATGCAGCGCACGGCGCCTCCCAACCCGCTGCGCATGGCGCGCCGCGGTTACGCTACGACGGCTTCACCTGTGCTGCAAAGGTGCGACGTCCGGCCTCACCTTTCAGTGAAATGGAAACTGAAAAAACAGAGACGCCAAGTCATCAAACATTACTTAAGACTTCAAGAAAAAAAAATACAACTAAGAAGTTCGATTCGATACATTGGAAGTTACACGTTACATTTTGTAGAAGCGTATTGATTTCCGGTCATGGTGGTGCGTTTCAGGGCCTTTTGTTCCTTTTTTAAAAAAAATAAAAATAAAAAAAAGCAATCGCCACAAGCGGAGGAGTGGCTGATTGGAATAACCTGAGATGGCAAATTAAAGTCGATCGCAGTGAAATTTCAGCTGTAAAAGCCTGAAATCGAACCAGTGGGAGGATTTACAGGGATCCTCTCACAGGCTGACCTCACCAGTGACTGGCATGAGTTTGGGGAAAGTCTCTCTGTCAGCGTTGCACATCTACAGACTCACATTTCAGCAATTCTTTGCCACAAAAAAAGTTGTAATTTTGTCTCGTTTCACTAAGGTCTTTTGTGCTTTACGTGAATCATACATGATTTGCACAGATCATAACAATCAGTTATTTTAACAGAATTGCTAGCTAAAATACGAGTAATGTACATACTTTAAAGAAATATTTTGGTTGGAAATTATTTTTTATTGTTTTCCTAAATCATTGTCCACAAATACCAACA
>CAEGAF010040154.1:0-15555 GCA_903067075.1 Micropoecilia bifurca | reverse complement strand
CAAGGGAAGAAAACCTGCATCTGCATCTGTAGAAACTGTGAAGTAGCAAACTTTGCTAGTGCAGGTTATTTACAGCCAATTCTTCAAGTCGCCATCCCTCCCGCATTAGCTGTAGCATTAACTGTAGCATTAGCTGTAGCTAGTGGTAAAACAATATTGCCACATGTAGGGTGTGATTGCTGGAGTTCCCAGATATTTAGTCAGCATAAATCCTCTGTGGATAACCGGTTAGCTAATTACATGTTAGCAACTCGCTAACATGTAACTCAGGTGGTGCAAATGGCGGCTCTAGTTAGCAGCGGAAGTCACGCCCATAAATCACGCACAGCCTCATGGGGGCTCAGAATAAGGTGGATAGAATTGAGTGGTGCCAAAACATGGAATGCGTTTTAAGCCACTTTAGCTGTGGGCTTTTAGTCACTGGGCCATTTGGACCCTTTGTCTTTAGATGTCTTTAGATGTTGATTCAATATTTTTACATAATGGTCTTTCCATCATGATGGCATCTAGTTTATGAAGTACACCATTTCCCCTGGGACAAAACAGGCCCACATGCTGCCACTCTCTTGAAAAACAAGACATTGTTAAGCAGACATGTGTCGACTAACCCTAACCCTCTCTGGACTTTTATTTTGAGGAATCAAGGAGGATGGTCCATGCTCAAATAAAGACGATGACAATAAGAATCTGTAGCAAGACTTCAAAATGTATCTTCACAGACACTCTCCATCCATTTTGACTGACTTTCAATTGAAGGATGTCCAATAATGTCAGTCTGTAGACCAAGGGTGTCAAACTCCAGTCCTCAGGAGCCGCTGTCCTGCAGTTTTTAGATGTGCCTCAGGAACAAACACTGGAATGAAATGGCTTAATTACCTCCTTCTTGTATATATCTGTTCTTCAGAGCCCTGCTAAGGACCTAATTATTCTAGTCAGGTGGTGCAGCAGAGGAACATCTAAAGGTTGCAGGGCAGTGGCTCCAAGACTGGAGTTTGACACTTGTTCTGTAGAAAGAAACCCTAAAAGAGCTGCAGTCAAAGGTGTTTCTACAAAGTTTTGACTCAGGGAGGCTCAAAAAGAAAAGCACAATGTTTCTTAGATTTTTACATTGGAAATTTACTGACAGTGAGGTTTCATTTTTGTTAAATAGTCATAATGGTTGGCATATAATGGTTGGCTATAGTGCTACATTGATTTATCATTTAAAATTCTAAAATTCAGTGAAATTATGAACACATACTACCAATTCACAACAAATGTCATCTTAAGGTCCAGAAGGTATTAAGGTTTGAGGGTGTGGCTTGAAAAAATGAAAAAATCTTTTTGGGGTATGAACAGGATTGCACTGTTTTAAGGAAAAGTTCTATATGTGTCTAGGGGTGGAAATCAAACATTTTCTCTACTCCACTGTGGCTTTACCGGCCAAGAGGGGCGCAGTATATGGGGGAAAAAATGATGACAATTCTAGGGACCCTGACTAACAGGAGGCCCCGTCAATTACAAAATTAATCATATTGTATTTTCGAAGATTGTTTTTAGCAGTAAAAATTTAATGTTCCCACTCCCAGACCAAAAGACACAGCTATATTTGCCCTGACATCCCCTGGATCTGCATGAAATGGTTTGTTCCAGCTTGGAGCGCTTGACAGTGTGCCAGTTCAACTGCAGTTAGTACAAGACAAGAACAACTGTGCCAGTTACTATGCTGCTAAGAAAAGTTAGAAAATCCGGCTTTTATACAAAAAAGAGAAAGGAAGAGAGAGAAAAAGACAAGTGTTAATTTATAACCGAGTTTTTCCCCAAGAGAGGTGAGTAGACCGTGTGAGATTATCAACCATTTAGCATAGTTAGCTTCGCTTCAGACTTCTGTTTGCCTCCATTTTATTAGCATTTAATGAATTGAGCGAAAAATTACCAACATATTCATATATTTAACTAGTTCCCTGTACCTTTTACTACAATTAACAGATGAGTCAGTCTGCAGCAGCTCTAACCCACGTCTCTCCTGACCTGCCCTCTCCTAAGTGAAATTAAAGCTGCAGCATCTATATTTTATAAAAATATTAATTTCCCACATATTTGTTAAAACTGTCATTATGTTGTGACAATTCTACGGGCCCTGACCAACAGGGGGACCGTCACAATTTATTTATTCATTAATAAATAAACAGATTTATTTATGTATTAATAGGTTATTTTATTGATGAATAAATAATATTTATTTATTATTAATAATGATTATTTATTTATGTATTGATAAATAAATAAAGATTATGTATTATTTACCATAGTATGAGATAAACCAATTTATTTTTTTGTCACGGCCCAAGATTCCTTGCAGCTCCCCTGCTGACCACTCAGCCACTATTTTTTCTGTTTTGATTACAAACTCCACACATACAAGCAAATTTGATAAAATATATGATTTATTCTTAGCTCTATTAAAACCGATTTACTACATGAAGTTTACCACACATATACAGAATAATTTAAGATAATTTTTTTACTACACATCCCTTTAACTACACATCCCTAAAATTCTTTAAATCATTTCCTATGTTGAACATTTCTACATTTTGGCTACAATTCCCACAGACAGCATTTATAGTCATTTTTAAATAATTTTTAAATGGTATCAATAGCTGTTTCTTAACTGTTCATTTGTTTTCACTTATTACATTTTCTATTGAAATTCACAATTCTTCTTATTACTAAAAAATATCTCAAAACGTGTTCATTATTAATGCCACTGGTCGTCATCATTCCCGTGTTATTCAAGTATTTTTCTGATTTCCTGTTATGTAGGTGATGGCTTCCCCACTCAGACTCTCACACATACGCACTAGGGGTTGCACCAATTAGTCGACTAGTCGATTCTTTTCTCTGCAATGACTTTTTTCTGGGCCAGTCGACTAGTCGCAATCACGTGACAAAACAGATTTTTCCAAGGAAATGAAAGAAGGTGAACTAGGTGAGTTCGTCAGAAAGCTCACATTGTATAAAAATGTAAATAATTTAACAAAGAGAAACTGTAAATAGGGGCGTTGCGCGGCGCCCCGCATACAGAGACTTTAACCGGCGGTAGTCAGGAGTCCGACTCCCGTCCTCCAGTCACTGGGCCCATCATACGTCTCTCTCTCTCTCCCGCTCCGCTCTCTCGGCTCCCTTACAGTCTGATTGCTGTCAAATAAACTAGTGCCTAAAAAATACTTTTAAAAAAAGACTACTGGAGTAACGTGCGACAATGTGGCCAAATGTCAGGCTTTTTCATCCCTCAACTACCCCCAACTGATCAGCGTCACTCTGCGTATTGAAGCTTCCAACCTGGGTCTGCATGTCGGTTCAGAGCCGAACCGACTCTAGTAAAAGCGGGAGAAGAGGGGGGGGGTCGATATTTGCAGTAAAAATAGCTGATAAAACCTCCAAGTTGTTGTGAAGGGTTTTTGCGCTTACGTCACTATGACGTCACCGCGACTAGTCGACATCGACTCGACTATTGTCATGATGTAATCGACCTTAAAAAATATGTAGTCGTTCAACCCCTCACGCGCACGCAAGCACGCACACACACACACACACACACACACACACACACACACACACACACACACACACACACACACACACACACACACACACCTGCATGAAACTGCCTCCTCCTGAGGAACATTTCCTCACCTTATAACTGGGCAGCAGCAGCTAATCTGAACTCTTCCTCAATCTGTCTCTGGTCACGTCTCTCTCATCATCATCATCATCATCATCATCATCATCATCATCATCATCATCATCATCAACATCATCAACAACAACAACAACATCATCATCAATTATCTCTGACGATAATAAATCCCCTGAATAATAATTAATTCTTCCTCTTTCTCTGTTGCTCAATCTGCTCCAGCGGTAAAAGTTCGTATGGTAAACATATCGAATAGTTTGACATGTTTATCGGGTGAGGGATAAAAATCAAAATCAAAACTTTTTAAGTTTTTTTTTTCCAGTGGTCTCTTCCATACTTATCTGGCTTTTAGCTTTTGTTGTAGTTTTTGTCTCATATCCAATCACTTTTTTTGGACTCCGGTTAGCTGAAATTATAACCCTAACACAAGGAGAACCGAGGGATTTTATTGGATAAGCCAATCCAAAATCAACCAATGGGTCTTCGCGGTCAATAAAAATATTTAATATACTTTAAAAACAATGATGACAACCTAGGGCCAACTATCACATGTTGAAGTTTCCAACAGTCCCTTGGTGTGTTTTTGTTCTGTCTCCAGCTGACCTTTTCTGAACCCCTGGCTCTTGGTGCCACCACAGTGTCAGAGTTTGAGGTGGAACCTGTTCAAGGTCGAAAAGTCAGCAAAGTTGTCAAAACAACCGTGGTGAGGGGTGAGAGGATGGAGAAGCAGAGAGGAGACCCCTTGTTGTCTGCAGACCTCCCCTCAGCCCAGGAAGACTTTGAAAAGGTCAGTGTGTTCAAATGGAAAAGTTGAGATTCTGATCTGCTTGTTTTCTTATCTTAGGTGCAAGGTGTGATGTTTTTCAGTTCCATTTTTGCTGAGCAGAAGTTTCTGTACCTGATGTGTCTCCTCTCCCTCACTTTCCCCCTCCAGGCATTGAGTTATGCTGGAGGTTTTGGCAAAGTGCTGCTGCCTCATGTGGTAGAGAAGGAGATGATACAGGAGGACGGTTCTGTGGTTAAAAGGTTGGGCTATGAGCAATGCTGTGAAAACAAGCTGTTAGTCACAGGCATGGTGTGACTTCCCCTTCTTAGCTTTCAGTGCTTAAACTGTGCTTAATAAATGCAAAGAGTAAAGTTTTGGCTCTTGATCTTGCCATTTGTTCCAGTTTTGAACTAACTGATCACCAATAGCTCTTGGTTCAAGATACAAATTCTATGAAAAACTAAATTCACTTATAGGCCCATTCTAAAGGTTTTGCTGTAAATCTGTCAGAGCTGCTGACAGAACAGCACAGGAGGTGTGTTAGTGGAGCAGTATTACATTTCATGAAATGTGCCCAATTTTGAAGAGAGCCGGAAAACCATAATATTTAAATGTGGCAAGTGTGGTGAGTACCTGGTCTACTTGTTCAAGACAAATAATGGCAAATAATTATGCTCCTCAAAGAAAGCTGGGTTTGTTCCAAGCTTGGTTAGATCTGAGTGGAGAACTTTCCAAAGGAGCACTTAGCCATCAGAGCCTTAAGATTGTTAGAACCACCTTGTTGGCCAGCAAGGTACATTTTCTTTGAGATCCAGAAGACACTTGATGTTATGGGGTTGTTGTGGTTGACACGTATCTTCAATGTTACAAGCAGGACTGGTATGACAGACATGATTGATGGTCACAATTTGTAATGATCCCAAAGGAAAATAAATGTAATTCAAACTATTAAAGATTCATCAAGAAGTTGTTATAGATGTTGATGACTATTGCAAGGATCAGTAGGTTGTACCCTAAGAATCTTCAGAGGTTCTAGCACAAAACCAGCCTTCTTTATCTCCTTATTGGGCTTTTTTAAGTCTCTGATGCTGCTAACTAACCCAACAGATGATGACAGAATAGAATGCACTCTCCACAGGAGGCAATTTTTCTGCAATCATTGAATACTTTTCCTTGAAAAGTCTGTGTGTTTCTGTACCCTAACCCTAACCCCAACACAATGTTGGACTCCAACAAAGCTGACTCAACAATTCTCTTCATGGTGTTCAGAGAGGGGATCTGAAGATGCAAGTTTTGGAGAGAAATTTAGGAAATTTATCTCATGAACCTTCTCCAGTAATTCATGGCTCAATACATAATCTTGTATTGAGCCTTGTATGGTTGGCTTTTGGGGCAAAGGTTGGGTTCATAAGAGCACATCATTCGATAAATTCAGTCAATCAATCCATCAGTATTGATCCCAAAGGGAAATTAACCAGAAACATTTCTGTAACCAGAATCATCTTCATTTCAGCATGAAAATCAGCAATGCTCTGCATAAGATGGGACTTTAGAGCCATTAAAAAATAATATAGTAATGGTTTATTGTCTTTTTATCAATATTAGAAACATAAAATAGAGGAAAAACTGCTTTGGAATATATAATCAGTTAATTCCTGCTATGTGTGTATCAAGATATGTTCTAAAATGTCAGTGTAAGTCCTGGTCAGCAGTATTTTCTGTACTCCAGCTTACCTTTAGTCTCCATGGTAACCAATGAGAGGTAATGTGCAGTATGTCCAGTGCAGTAATGACAGGTCTGCACTGGTTTTTAAATCAGATGTTCATCACAGGCAGACTTCCACTACTCGGCTAAAGCAGAGTTGACTTTTCATTTACCGTTTTTCCCAACTTTGAGAACGTTTAATGCACTTAGATTTTACTAAATTAATGTTTCTGGTTGATTTCTTTAAGCACTTTGCTCTTTTGAAAATTATCAGTTGAATAAAGTTTGACATCTTGTGTTCAGGTTTTAGTTAATGACTTAATAATTCTTCAAGCAGTTAGACATTTACTGTGGTTTGCAAAAGTATTCATATCCCTTGAACATTTTACATTTTTTCTCAAGCCAAGAACATGTCAAACTTGGTGAAACTTTCTTTTGGCTCTAGTGGTTTTTATTTGGAAGTAGCTTGACAGGAAAGAGGGCAATGAGAGGGGAAGACATGCAGCAAATGGGAATTGAACCTGCGACCACTTACATGAGGACCAAGTCCTCAATACGTGGGTTGTGCTTTGCGCCACCACTTATGATTCCAGAAACTCTGGAGTTATAAGTCAAACTCATTCTTTCACAAAGGAATGAATTCAGACCAGCAGAAGATCACTGACACTGATTTCTTATCAAGTCTGAGGATTTATTAATACAATAGCACAACTTTGCAACTGAATTATTCACCAAATAACCAATTTCTTTAACTGGCATGGAATTTAGCTAAAAGATAAAAAAGGATACTTTGGTCTAAAGCACATCAGTGCATTTGTGGTTCTGTAAAGTAGATTTCATTTTTTTAGGGATTTTTGAAGTTATTTTCCAGTATTCCATGTCATTTTGCCATAGTTTATTCATTAATCTGAATTGATTCCTATTTTATCGGCACAACACAATCAGCTCAAGCCAAAAATGGAACAGTCTCACTTTGAGTCGATTGTCAATCAGGCCAAAGTAAATGTCCCAAAAGGTGAAAATTGATGTAACAAAAAGAAAATGGAAAGGCCGCTTTACTGTCAGTTCTCCAGTAAACACTGTGAAGGTTTTGAAATAAATGTTCCAGCCAGCAGGTTAGAAGAAAGAGTCAGAACTTTTGTGTTTCAGCTTCAGCTTGACTCTGATCTGATCAGCCCAGAGTTTTATGACGGAATGGATTTTGGTAGTGATGTCATCAGCACAAGAAATGCCTTAGGACTTAGTTCTGATCAGTTTTTGAATAAAATTGGATCAGAACAGTTGTCATTCATTTAGTTCCACTCAGATGTGGTAAAAAAAATATTCCCAATTCCATTTCTGCTTACATGCTGTTCCATGTTTCCCTCCAGGTCTGTGTGACCTGATCTGACTCTGTCTCACTCCTCATGATTGCTTGCTCCTGCAGAAGCCAGATGTTTAAGTCGCGCACCCAGAAGAGGACCGTGGTGAGGGATGCCCAGGGGAAGCATGTGCACTTGGAACGTCTGGACGACACCCCAGACGCTCTGCAGCCTGATGCCCTGCAGCAGCACTTGTGCCACCTGCTCCAAAGGTACTGTGAGGATGAGGAGGAAGAAGAGGAAGAGGAGCAGGAGAGCCATGACTGAGCAGCTACTTCCACTGAACCCTTACTACATCTTCCACTGAAACTTTTGGTGGCATTCTTTCTCTTAGCCAGATGTTCTCCTCTCCAGTTGTTGGTTTATAGATTTCAGGACAGGATTTGTCCTTTAACAATATTTTTTTCAATTTGTTCTAATTTTGACCAAAGAAAGCACCTCTCAAAGTTTTAGATCTTTTATTTCATAGTGTTCAGCTGCTCTGACCTGTTGGAGGTACAACTCACCAACATGTTGTTCAAGGGAGCTTCTTGCACCTCATTCATGGGCTTCTTCTTCAAGAACTCTTATAAAGATTTATACATAAAGAAGATGAAAGGAATCTAGATGTGGCTGAACATCAACAAATCAATGGAATCAACAAATTGTTAAAGCATTTAATACAGCATGAAAACCTGATGTACATGTCCTGATATATCTGGAGAAATTACTGTTCCATGGAAATAATAAAATGGTGAGTGTTTCAGAGCCAAACCTATATGATTATAGCTTTTATCTTCATCATGCATCAACAACCCTTATTTCAGTTTAAGTCCAGTGTCACATTGTAGCGTTATAGAGCCTCGGCTGGCATGTGACTGTAAATAGTGTGTTTATTGAAAAGGAAAGTAGTGATGAATGTGTCAATGCACCTGGAGCTTCTCTCCCCACTAGGTTCTACTTTCTATCACTGAGAACTTAAGTGCTGAGAACTGTTGCATGTTCTCAGCACTTAAAAGTTAAACGTTTGATTTCCAAACTTTTAACAGAGAAAAATCTAAGTCAGACTTCTTTGAAGACAAGTTTATGAAGAAACTGCTGAATGGAATTGGCTTTGAAAAAGACTTGTTGAAGGGTTGTGTGAGGTAGTAATCAGTAGTCATTACTACATGTGCAGTAGAGCGATGTTTTATTAGCCTGGCCATTGCTTTTGTATGCAGTTCCACTTGATTCTTATTTCCCTTCAGTGCTCATTTTAATTTCTCCCATAGACCAACCAGCGAACAGCAGATATAGTGACACTGTTTTAGAATTGTAGTCTATCTGTAGTTTCAACAATGGCAGTGGAGGAAGAGAAGGAAGCCGTTCAGTCTGTCGTGACCAGCTTTCAAATATTAAATTAGTCGAGAGCCTCTGAACGAAGCAAACCATAGTAGAAGGGGCTGTGTTTTCTTTTCTTTTCTTTTTTTTTTTTTTTACCAGGATAGCAATTTGGGAATTCGTCCAAAAGAAGTATTGTTAACTTGTAAATTTTAAATTCCTTCCATCTTGGAGGCGATGAAGAGGGCTGTGATGCCAAGTAATCTTTGTTGACGTTCTCCTGAGTCAGCAGAAGTAGTCAAAGTAGTTCTGGGCGAGGCTGGACACATCACTCACCTCCAGCAGCCAGTCCAACAGTTTATGCAGCTTTTTACCTTATTTTGCAGAAGGTAAAATAAGATTTATCACCACAACAGTGGACAGTGGAATTCTTTAAAACTAGCTTTGTTGTTTTTGTCTTCTGATCATCATCAGCTTCTTTATCTTCTGTGTGTTTGGCGCCCCCCTCTGCCTGGGAGCATTACGGCACCCTGCGACAAAATGTATGTTATACATCGGCTTTGTGTTGAAGCCGATGTATAATCAACACTAAGCCAAGCCTAGTGTTGATCACATTTTGTAATTACAAAATATGATCAATTTCACTGCTTGCAAAACTGAACATCTGCTTTTCTATATAAAATAGTTACAAGTGGCTGGTATCAGTCTGACTGATCAGCTGAGACTCGTTTTTCTATCGATATAATTACGCTACAGGTAGAAGCAGAGGGACGTATGGGGATAAATTGTTAGTCTGATACTAAATAGATTTAATTTGGACTGAAGAACAGTTTTGATTTTAGTTGGTCTTCTTTATATCAGCTTGTCATGAAACAGCCTTTTTGACCTGAGGTTATGAGGCACTGTTGTTACCACTGTTCACTCAAAAACCAGCTGATGTCCAGACTCTTTTCCAGCACTACTGCATGTGATCACAAATCTTTCCTTTCTTATTTATTCCTGTCATTTTTAGACCTGCAGCGCCTCAAGCGTTTGCATTTGGATGTGTTTGAAAAGGTTCAACAGCTGAATGTAAATACTGAAAATTGACATGGTGTTTTTTGTGCTCTGGCTATTTGGTTTTGTTGACCAGACTGATTAGGTGCAGTTTTCACTTCATATTTTACTTTGCCACTGAGTGTGATAGAATGGCAGAACAAATCTTGGTGTCCAAAGCAGTCAATGAATATGATAGAAGCATCTCGTTTCCATGGTGATCTCAATATATCCATATTAACAATGCAAGTATCTATGCGGGCATGTATGACTGAATTATTCTTAAAATAAATGCACCTGAAACGTCAAAAGGCTGCAGTGTGTACGTGGCAAAACAATAAATTGTATGTGTGCCCAACAGGAAGTGATGTCATTATTTTTCAACAGCAGGATGCACGTCATTATAGAAAGAAATTTACTTATTTATATTTTATCCACTCTTATGACAGAAAAGTACTAGAAAGCTCTGAATTATATTTTCTTTCTAATTGACATATTTCCATTTTGTAAGACTGGAAGTCTGACCTGCCAATTCCAATTTTGGCAAAGGGTGTGTGTGTGTATGTGTGTTTTTTAAAATCCTGAAAGTCAATACAGATAAAAAAACAAAACAAAGAAAAAAAATCAAACAGTCTTTGACAACAGCTTAATATTTAACCCTAAGCCAAATAACTAGCTCAAAGGTTGAGCTCACATTTTAAAGTGTATTTATTTGCATATTAGTTCAATAGTCACTTTGAAGCCAAGTATTTATCTTCATTATAATTTTTAGATTGGTAAACCTCAGAGCAAGCTCACGGCTAAATATTTAGCTCGGAGCTAAATATCTAAGTGAATATATGAACATGGTGAAGATATGACTGAAAAATAAACTAGTTTCCACTCTTATGATGAAATTATTGTAGTTAACTACAATAATTAACTGAAGAACAGTTAATTCTTCAGTTAAGAATTAACTGTTCTACGCATTTGCGTGGTACCCTACGCAAATGCGTAGGGTACCCATTTGCGATGTACCCTACGCAAATGGGTACATCGATGTTACCCATTTGCGTAGGGTAACATCGATGTTACCCTATGCAAATGAAGGGGAAAAAGTACAATTCTGTTGATCCAGCACCAAAATGCTCAGTCTGAGCCTTTCGTTGCCCCAACCGTTCTAATAGAAAGAAAAAAAACTATTTTCGTGTTTTGACGGTAGTTGGTCACAGAGGAGTTAATTTTAAAAAACCTACATGAGAAAAGCAGAAGGTCCAGAAACTAACCATGCCACATTTTCCAGTGACCACTTTCTAACAGGTAATGACTCGTTTAAATTGTATTTTTGGACATCTTATATTTATTTTGGATTTTTTCTGACAGTTATGAAGGACTATGATACGCAAGGTAAAATATATTATGTTTATGCCCTGGGTCTATTATTAGAGTGCACTCAGAGTGTCAATGTTGTTAGCAGCTAGCTCAGTCCCAGACAGAAAATATTTATTCATGCTTAAAAAAATAAATAAAAATAAAGCTAAATAGCTTAAATTTAACCTACCCTTACAGTCACAGTGAGCTTTGAGTGTCCAGCTTTCATGTCTGGACATGAAGTATATTCATGGGATATATGAACATGGAATGTCTGTAGGTCGCAGTGAATAGTTCACCTACATTGGACATGCAATGTCCTACGACTCCACATTAACAACTCAGCATGAATTTGGGTTTACAGAAGCTAAATAAATTGGTTACCAGGAGATTCAAGCATAACAACATGGGTTAGCTTGTTGTTAGCATCATTATATAGACTAATTACTTAAAATAGCTAAACTCACCAGGCAGAAATTGTTGACCCAACCTGACACTAGAATGTTATTCTCCAGGCTTTTGAAAACAGTTATGTGGATCGTCTCGACACCAGGTAAATAATTAGGATATATTTAGGATCATATCCCGTATATCTGTGCCAGCCCGTCACAATGAGTATTATTGTACTCATTGTGATCCATTTTGTTCTGTTTTGAATTGAAGAAATCAACTTTGGGACCTCCATGTAAATTTCACACGTCTTCCGAGGTTAAATATTTACCTCTAAGCCAAATAACTAGCTCAAAAGTTGAGCCCACATTTGAAAGTGGATCATAGTCATGATCCACATAACTGTCTGAAACCCACCAATAGCTGCAGGTGGGCTTGAATAGTAAATACAAACACTGAAATTGATTAAAAAATGCATATTTCATCTAAATGACATTTTATTTGATAAGCTTGGCCCATCAGTATATTGTAGAGAGCGTAACGAGATTATACCAAAGAACTCCATGAAGCTGTATGGACAAGAAAAAAAAACATTCCAAAAATGAAGAAAATGATCAAAGGCCCTCAACACCTCACATTCTGAGCCCATTTCCCTTTAATCCTATGGCGTCACCACAAAGAAAGAAATAAGCATAATGTGACTCATAATGAATAACTATTCCTATTAAATGAATAACTAAATGATGAATGAAGACCTTAACCAACCAAAGTTCACAACTGCTGAGGAACGTTGGCAAACAGTTTGAAGTTACGGTAAAGGAGGGAATCACAAAAACCGAAGCCTAAAAGAGGAAGTTATCAAGAGGAACAAGCATCAATATCACAATATAAAATGTAACAAATTCGAACAAAGAAAATTTTCATCAAGAGCTACTCATTGTATCTCTTATGTAAGACTCTAGAAATTTCATGTCCGCTTACATTCTCAGAGAACAGGATCCCTCCCTACAACAGTTGAAGCTGACAAAATATCAGGTTTTACTTGACTTTTGAACAAACACCTCAGCTCACTGGCAAACCAGAGAGCTGAATGGATTTTTACTTTAAGGATGGATTCAATGAAAAAATGCATTAATCACTGAAACTTATTTATCAAAACAAAACAAACATGAGTCTGAGGATAATAGATGGCAGTACTGAAAAGATACAAGAGCAAGAAGGAGGTACAGTGTGTGACATTTTGGTCATTCCATGTATTCATTTCATATGAATACATGGAATGCTAAAAAATGATAAAGTTTGACATTTTAACACAGCCTATAAAATGAGCAGGCAGCACCTGAAAGCACTCCTGTTAAAACATACAGATCTAAAAGAGGTGAAACCGAAGCTCAGGTAATAAACACACTACTGATAGAAACGGCACTACAAAATTAACATCTGTTGACTTTTTAACATGAGTGCAGCAGCAGCTACCATATGTAAACAACACACTGAGGGCGGAACATTAGCAAAGGATAGCAAGGATTGGCTTTGGGATGTTGTGTCCACATGGTGGTTTGGTCAGCTGTCTTGCTAGAGGCTGTTTGTGGTCCAAGAGTCTCACCTCAACTGCAACACAGGTCACATGACCGTTAGATAAAACATGGTTTCACTTGATTCTTCACCACATGGTTGTGCTTTAGGATTGATCGTACTTGGTGGGGACGGTGAGTGAGCCGGAGCGGTGGAAGTGGATGTTCTGCCACTTGCCATCACGGCGGTGCCAGATGCGGGTCTCCTCGGACTGCATGGTACGCGGGATGCCGTTGCTGTCCGTGTACTGTGTGAGGCGGATGTAGGCGATGCAGGCCGCCTCGTCCCCGATCAGGTGGACGTGGGGGTTCAGCAGGATGGTGTGGATGGGCAGTTTCCCCTTAGACAGAGCTACAGAGAACAAACGTTAACCAACCGGGAAACCTGAGGACACCGATGAACACCGGCAATCTTAATTTTTGAGCAGTGATGTGATAAAATGGAGATCTGCGATTGGACAAAATGCACGTAGACTTTTCATCAGAAAATATGAAAATGTAAACATGAACATCCATGTTCATCCATGACTTCAACCTAACGCTGAGCTCTGAGTAACCAGGTAACATAGGGTGCAGAAGCGTCAGTAGCCAAAACACTACAGAAGCTACTGTATCACAGATGGCAGCTAGGATGGCAGAGTAGGAGTTTTATATATATATTAACCTGAATGATGGTGCCACAGCGGTTACAGTGGGCCACAGTTAGTGGGCCGTGATCATGCAGTTATACAGAAATACTTGTCTTGTGTCATCAGCATGCATGGAAAAAGATGCAACACTCTGAGCAATATAACTATTGAATCATTTAAAGTGTATCAATACTTTTTATACGAAATGGTATGCAAACACACATCAGCAGCATATACACTTACTGGCCACTTTATTAGGTACACCTGTCCAACTGCTCATCAACACAAGTGTTGAATTAGTCAATCACATGACAGCAACTCAATGCATTTAGACAAGAAGACATGGCCAGACAGGCACCAACAACTCAGTTTCTGAGTATTTCAGAAACTCCTGATTTACTGAGATTTTCATGTACAACCATCTCTAGGGTTTAGTTCTGTGGGCGCAAATACCTTGTTGATCAGAGGTCAGAGTAGAATGGCCAGACTGGTTCGAGCTGATACCACGATAACAGTAACTCAAGTTGCCACTCGTTACAACTGAGAAGAGCATCTGTGAATGCACAATATGTGTGCCTGGCCACTCCTGTCAGCTAACAGGAAACTGAAGCTACAATTCGCACAGACTCACAAAAATCGGACAATGGAAGATTGGAAAAACGTTGCCTGGTCTGATGAGTCTCAATTTTAGCTGCAGCATTCTGATGGTAGGGTCAGAATTTGGTGTCATCATGGCGTCACCACCAGCAGCTTGAACATTTGCCTTGTATCAACGGTTCAGGCTGGTGGTGGTGTGATGCTGTGGGGGACATTTTCCTGGCACACTTTGGGTCCATTAGTACCAATTGATTGAAGGACCCAAAGTGTCAACACCACAGCCTATCTGAATATTGTTGCTGACCATGTCCATCCCTTATTACCATCCCATCAGATCTTCTGATGGCTACTTCCAGCAGGATAACGAGCTATGATATGAAGTGTGAACCATCTCAGACTGGTTTCTTGAACACGACAATGAGTTCACTGACCTCTAATGGCCTCCACAATCACCAGATGTGGTGGAGCAGGATGTGCCGCCGACAAATCTGCAGCAACTGCATGATGCTATCATATCAATATGGAGCAGAGTCTGAGGAATGTTTTCAGAACCCTGTTGAATCTATGCCATGAAGGATTAACTTAAGGCAGTTCCGAGGGGGGTCCTACTAGCAAGGTGTGGTCCAAAGTGGCCGGTGATTGTTGACTGTGCAAAAACTTGACTTCTGAAAGATTTTTAAGGTATTCTTTATATACCTGAAAAATCTGTTTTTTACTGGATGTTCATGAATGACCAGGTTTTTATTTCACAGCTACATGAATTTATCTCCTCTTCTGCACACTTACTTTCATAAAAGCTCAATCTACTAGCACAGTGTTCCTCAACCTTTTTCTGCCCAGCGCCCCCCTAACCTTCATCCAGGTCCCTCACCGCCTCCCACCAAAGAATTTGCAAGCTACTTATTTTATTATTTTATCATTGACCATTATTTTATCACTATTGTAGATTTTTTTATTTTTATGCTTTTTTTATGCTTGATTTATCATCAAAAATAATATAAAAATAAAAATAATACTGGCGTCAACGAAAAATGCAATGAACATTCAAGTTAAAATCAGTAGGTCTAACAGCAGCCAATCAGTGGAAAAAATATTCTTTGCCATTTTCTAGTTGTTAAATATTCCACAAAATGACCAGATAAAAGATGTTCAACATGCCAGTTTAAA
>CAEGAF010040134.1:0-51703 GCA_903067075.1 Micropoecilia bifurca | reverse complement strand
CACACACACACACACACACACACACACACACACACACACACACACACACACACACACACACACACACACACACATCTAGGGACAATTTGGAGAGACCAATTAACCTGACAGTCGTGTTTTTGGACTGTGGGAGGTGTTCGAGATTTTTTGGTATTATCATTTTTGTTATTACTTTAGTTCATATTCAGTCTAATATTAATCAATAGTTAATCAACATTCAGTAAATGACGTGCTGTGCGAATACGTTTTGATTGCTGTGTAGAATATCTGTGTTCTTGAAAACTGATTGTTCCCTTCAGAGTTTGAAAGAGTTAAGATGACCTGCGTGTTAGATAGAGCCAGCCAGCCTGCCGCCTGTTTTATTGTTTATCTTTTCTGACTTTTGTTATTCCAAATAAAAGTTCTGCTCGAGCAGAGATAGGGCAGAAGCTCTGTGACCTACTCGGAGGAGTAGCTTGCTGAGTCTCCTTCTGCAGAAGCTTGGTCATAAAATTCATATACGTTGTCTGTGGTTCTTTTAGTGAAGGTTCGAGAGGAAAAATACCTATCAGGAGGAAACCGGAGTACCCAGAGAAAACCCATGCAGAAAACCCATCATGCAGAAGGACCAGGGCCAGGAATCGGACCCAGAACCTTCTTGCTGCAAGGCAACAGCTCTACCAACTGCGCCACTGTGGGGTCACAAGTTTCAGGCAAAATATATTTTAAAAAATCATGCTTAAGATTCAGTTAAGCTATTTATATTGGGGTCTAGTCAAGCCAGATCATTGTGACCTGGAGGACTGAGGACATACTGAATATGTGGAACACAGCAGGGTTAAGGGATTCTATTAACTGCTATGGGGAAGTTCTATGTAGGCTGACTGACAATGAAACCAATATTCTCTCAATTGTCTCAAAAATGTTTGCATGGTTGTGTCAAACACAAAATTAGATTGCAAAGATGCCAAAATTGTAATCCTTTCATTTTCTAACCTGTTTCAGCTGAAGCAAGGCACAGCATTTCACTGGTCCTCTATCTGTGACAGGACTAGATAAAAAAACCCACAAAACATCAACTGTGTACCAAAATGTCATGCATATATATTTTTAAACCTGCTAGAAAACTGAAATACACAGTTTGTGGAAGAGACTGTTCAAATTCCAACCAAGACTCAAACCAGACCTGTTGTTTCAGAAATCTGACATACTGAATTTAACATGATAGAGAAGTTAGTAAAAAAAAAGTCTTCTATCAAGAGTGCATTTTTACTATTTAAGTTTTTTCAGAAATCAATCTTGTTGCACAAAATGTGAAGTATTGCTGCATTAAGATTGTGTTGTGGAAGTCAGTTTGGTTGCTAAAAACCGAAAACTATTGTCTTCGAACTCAGTTTGGTGCTACGTAGGCAAATAAAAGTCAAAAGTGACTCAATCAAGCTGGACTAAGACAAAGTAGAAAACTATACAGCAGACAGACAAATCTAATTTGTTTCTTTTTTATCTTTAGATGGAAACCTTGTCTCCTCTGGGCCAAGAGAAGATGAATCATCTGGCTTGTTTGGGGGCCAATTTCAAAGTGAGCATTCATGATGGTAATGCCTTTTTACTGAAAGTCCTAATAAATGTGAACAATACAAAAAAGCTTTTGGAGCAAAATATACCATGAATACAAGACCTCATTTACTGAGCAAGATAAAAAAACAAGCTTCTGGCCTGACTACACCACAGTTTAGTAATATTTCTTACAGAATGCTAAATTGATCTGCCTTTATTTATGACCCTCCATGTATGGAAATAGCGGAGATGTAAAAGGTGCTGAAGCTTAGTAACTCAGACAAGAGATGTTGGATAAAACAGCACTGAACACAAGCTGAATCTCAACATTCTTTCAGTCTGTGATCTGCCCATGTTTTTCACAATCATCTGAAAAGGTCCTGGCACAGAATGGGATCTGGACGTTGTTGAACTGCTGTCCTATCTTTGATCCACCTGGGGAGGTGGCAACAGAGCGACAGCAATAAAGAACTGGAGCTGAAAGAGAGGATGGGATGGGATCCTCTGCCAGCAGCAGCCTGATGGTGCAAAGAGAGCAGAGCTTCTTTATGATTCCTCAGTGTCCATTTTATCTAAGAAATATGTTCAGCAGAATCCAATAAAGACGGTAACATGCTGAGAATGGATCACTAACATTTCAAATGCCCGGATCATAATGAGACTGTAAGTTAAATTTCAAAATGCAAAAGGTAGAAACAGGAGCAAGATAAAAAAGTACAATTAATGAAAACAATCAGCTGATCAAAAGTTTATGATGACTTGCTAAACTTGTGGGGGTGAATGAGGCTTGACCTGGCTCCACCCTGAAAGAAAGGTGAGTGATTCCTGATTTCTGACTGAAGGTGAATGAGATGCTTATATGTTTACCCCCTCTGGGGGGCAGGAGGGGGTAAACGTTTCCCCAGAGATTGAGTTTGGCTGGGAGAAGGGGTTGGTTCAGCATCCTTGGTTCATGTCATCCTTTTGCTTTCCAACAGGTAGAAAGAGATGAAGCTTTGAAGGGTGGACTGGCTGGTGAGTAGTGAAGGATCCAAGTAGTAGGTTTGCTGGAGCAGTAAGAAGAGTGTCAAGGAGACTGGAGGGTGAGTTGTACCACAGAACAAAGGAAGCAACATGAGAGGGAACCAGGAGTGACCCTTTGACTGATAATCAGATAGTCATTATCAGGATTATCAGGAGACCCTAGCTGCTAAATACTGCTTCTTAATTATGGCACCTTGCAGAGAAGGAAGCTTGGAGAAACAACGATGCATGCAGCCCTGTGGATAAAAGTTTGTCAAATGGATGTTGTGAACCACAGAATTGTTTCATTGCTGCTGAAATATCTCTAGTTAGCAGCACTGTGACACACCTGAGATACGGCTAAGAACTAAAGCCTTGTGGAACCCCAGAGAACCTTGTTTCAAAAAAACAACTATGGTAAAGTTCTCTCTCTTAAGTAACATTAAAACCTGGAAACCACAGGGCCAAGTTAACCTCTGAATCTTGAAGACTATGAATTAAATGCCACAGTTTTACAGGGCAGATATGCACAGCACAGCAAAACGAAGGCATAACAACACCAGGCTGAATTGAAGGTAAATAACTGCTTGTCAGTTAATAATGGCTGTGTAGTCTGATGGTTACTGGGAGAGAGGATCTCCTGTGGTGTCCGTTGTTTTCATTTATGACAGCAGAATCTTAGTAGTTGCTCCCGTGCTCATTTAGAAATGTGTTGAGTGGGTATGAGGCAGTGATCTCCCTAGTGGACTGTCTGGTACTTGTAGTCCTCAGCTACCACTGCTAAATCCATCCCTTTGATGAGGGCCAGTGACAGCAGGATTCTTTTCTCTCTTGAATTCTCCCCTGCCAGCCTCTTCTTTTCTTTGTGACATTGAGCTGCAGGTTGTTCAGCCCTCATTGTGCAACAGACCCACATCCCTGCCGGTGCATCCTGCAGTACCAGTCATCCGAGAGTTTACTATTATGTCTGACATCTGAGGTTTTGGAGGAAAATCGTCAGGAAGGCAGGTCTGTCCACTGGGAAGTTGCACTGCTTCCCAGTAAATACATAACATACATGTGAAGCATTTCATGGCAGACCTGATGTAAAAACAGGCAGATTTTTCCTACTCTATTGAAAAAAGGTTGGGACCCAAGGTGGCATCCAGCAACAAAACTGTCTATGCGTGTTTGCTGCTATTTTGTTGTTATCTTTAAATGTCCAGATTTTAAAATGATTTTACAAACATATGAGATGCAGCTTCACTGACACAGCAAATGCACCTGCATCCCACCTGGGTCTTCCATGTATGCGTTTCTGTTACATCGCTCTTTGGAGCTTTCTAGCTTCTAAATCTGCACAATTTTCCATAAATCAGCGTAATATATTGTGGTCTCGTGTGTGAAATAAGGGGGAGCTTGAGAAAGCTGCCTGAGGGTCATGGTTACTGAGCAAATGAAAAATATGTTAATTGCTATACACACTGCAGAAACACAATTTAGTTTTGAATGAAGCCAAAATGTGCTCACCCAGACACACATTATGTGAAGTCAAGAGTGTTGAAGATACGCTTTCACCTACAAGTACTGTAAAAAGTATACAAAAGAACTTTTCATTTTCCCCCGGGCCTTTCTAACCTTCAATGTTTTGCCCTATTGATCCGGTTGCAGTTGCAGTGCATTAAGCATTGCCTTGTGGGATTCTATGCTCTTGGTGCTCTTTACAGAGTTACTGCAAAGTTTTCCACATTCAATATGGATTCTTCCACTACTTCCTGTAATGCAGTACTGAAGTATTTTGATTCACATTTAAACTTATTGGACTGAGAATCTTTATGGCAGGGAGTCTCTTTTTTTAAAAGGCACATGCACTTCTGGACAAAAGTATATAAATATATATACTCCCGTTCATACAAACAATGTAGTAATGTTTAGCGTTTAATTATTTACAGTGTGCTGAGAAAGCATTTTCCCCTTTACCGATTTCTTCCATCAGTTAGTGACCTTAAGCTCAAGCTCACTTGGTTTATGAACCATAGTGAGAGTCATAATATTCTTTGCACTAAGATAAAGGTTAAAATCTTTGATGGTGTGCATCATGTTACATTGATCACTTGGTATAAAACTAAAATCCATTGTTATAGCTTCTTGTCCTTGCAGGATCAGGCAGGGCTGATTCCTGCCTCTAGTGGTCAGTGTGAGATATGTGGGCAACACAGACACACACACACACCTGTTTAGACCAGGTAACCTGAAAATCGTGTTTTTGACATGTGGGAGGAAGCTGAAGTACCCTGAGAGAATCCATGCATGCAGCTTGCTAACTCTATGAGGATCTTCTTGTTGCAAGGCTGCTCCACTATGCAGATAAAATAAAGCAAACGATTATCTGCAATTCTTTGAAACGTTGGATTCAGTGCTACAGATATCTATGTGACCGATCAACTGTGACCGATTTCTCTACTGTGATTAATACTCCAAGTTGTATTCATGTATTAACAGTGGTCTGCAACATGTCACTGTTGTATGACATGTATCGACATGAAATTGTCTGCTCCAAGCCATAAATCATGACATGGGTATTAATTTGATGTGTTCCAGTTTATTAGCATCTGCTGCATAACTGATGTGACTTAAGGAGGGCAGACATTGTGTTAGTTCATCATATTTAACTTGCCAGTCTACATGGCAAAGGACTGTAACTAATGTTCATTTCTTTCTACAGCCAGTCCAATTATCCCCAGCTGGTTTTAAGCCTCGGCCTCTTTAAGTCTATTCAACCAATAAAACTGAAACAGTGTTTCTGAAAAGTTGATTGATAAAGGAAGTTTCTCATTTTTTAGAGTTAATGTTCAGAGTGTGCAGTTATACAGATAAACTGAGATGACTGACTCAAAATCTGGGTGAACTTGTTGGATGTCCAACACTTGGATGATAGACAATAAAATATCTGTTCACAACACTGTCCTAACATTTTTTGTTTCAGATTGTGTTAAACATCACATTAACACATGAAAAGTTATCTGCAGTAATGGCTGCTTTCCTAGAAGTGACCATACATGAAAACATGAAAAGCTGTCTTCAAAACAGGCATTAATCCAGATTAGTTGGTCATCAACATCTTAATGCTCATAGTTCTATTAGAAATTGGACTGTTCTGTAACTTACTTTGCCGCATTACATTGTGTAATATGATCTTATATTGTTTATTTCGAATTTAAGTAGTTCCATTGTCCTACATGTTTTATGTCTCTCCAAAACAGACCTGAATAGTTTTTTTATTATGCCCAAAATACATAATCTAAGCTCTGCTGAGTTTACTGCTCTGTCCTCATATATTTTATGCACAGAATCTCACCTCAGAATGTTGAGGTTAGATGACACTTTATGAAAATAGTTCCTCTCAATCTAGAAGCAGTGGAAGAACATGCTGTCTGTTCGGTCCATTAAAGACCACTGAGCTAATGCTTCACAGCTTAACTGTGCAGGTGGCCAAATCAATTTTAAGCAATAGCTTAAGGTCCATTTTAATATGATGACAGCTTCTTTGTGTGCTCAAACTGTGTGAGATTTCTATAAAATCTAAAAGTTTCTCTCTTTAGACAATTAAATAAAAGGTTTAATTCCCCAAGCCAATTTAACCAAATTAGAGGACAAATTACATGAGTAATGAAAAGTAATTGGGCATCCTGTAAATGAAAGAAAGACAAACGGGCCTGCCACCTCCACTTCTACTCAGCATTTTCCCTTATTCAGCTTTTAATTCCCCCATTTCTCAAACACTGACATCCAATCTACAGTTCCAAATATGCAGAAGTACCAAAAACCTCTGACAACAAAAGAGTTTACAAAGCAAGACAAACTCACTGCTTTGTGCCTACAATTAGTTTTGTTTTGCACTGTATTCATAAAGATGACCATCAATTGCCCAGGTCCCCCTTGAAAATGAGATCTGGATCTCAATGGGGTTTACCTGGTTAAATAAAAGAAATAAAAAAAAAATCAAATCCAGAACAATTTGCTCCTATTTTGTGCTGAACTGCGGTTATTCTGTCACCAGTCTCAGATGTTAAGAGCTGCAGTGATCAAAGAAAGTGTGGTGGAAAAAAATGTGTGTTTTTCTGTTTTGTATTTTATATTTCAGAAAATTTCTGGTTTTGATCTGAGGAATCTTCTCTTAACATATGATTGGATGGATCACCTTTCAATATTTACATCAAAAAGTCATATGGATGCGTTTGATGCATTTCAACTGGAGATTAAAGTCACTGACAGTAACAGAAATGTGATGTGTGATATATAAACCCATAATTGAAAAAATAACTAAATAAACCATTTTATCTTTTAAAAAATTCAAAAAAACATGACTAACACCTTAGTGGGAAGAGAGGATAAATTCTGCTTTCAGTGACATTGCTCACCCGTTTCTTTTTCTTTAAACTAGCAGTGTGACAACTGTCCCATTTGGTTCTCCTGCTTCAAAATTTCCAAAAGTTTGTAATTCTAATTCTCTAACAGGTTATATGGGATTTATTGCCAGGTGTTTAAGTGCAACACAGCTGTATTTTTATATGACTGTAGGATTTTAATGGTTTGAAAACTGAAAACGTGCTGTTGGTTCTCCGTCTCTGTTGAGCTGTTGTGTTCATATCTCCCTTCCTTTTATATTCCCTGTGCGCCGATTAGGCTGTACTGAATTGACTGTCTGCTGCTCTTCAATGAAAATGACTCCTAATGGGCCTCACTAAATGGCCAGATCCTAGGCAGTGGAGGAGAAACAAGGGGTTTCTGCACAAAACAGTCGACACAGCATCAGTAAAAAGACAGAAAAGTCAGTGTGGATTGAGCGAGAGAGCTGCTTGCTGTACTAAGGGGCTCCAAATGTCGGTGAAATGCAGTTAACGAGCCTGACCTGGCGGGGAACCAGAGGGTAGGTGGCTGTCAAGTAGAGCCTGGCATTTTGGGCTTGTTTGCGTGTGCTTGCTTGCCAGCGAGTGCCTTGTGTGTTTATTTGTTTGGCTCAGGCGCCCAGCAGGCAAAATAATTGAGTTCACATGTCGATAAGGTCTTTAAACATTAGCTTTGCCATGGCAGCCACAACTGGGCCATAACAGCCTTAATAATTGGTTTTTAGATGTCACTTCTAGTCTAAATTGGATATTAATTGTGCTGTTGATTTAGCACGACAAGCATGCATGCCAACAAATATACAACTACCTGAAAAATATATTTACTGTTTCAAAACCAGTTGACTGCCGTGAATTGCAATTATCCTTCATTTGCGCAAACGAAATGTGGAAGGAAACGGTGTTTCGAAGATTTTACCATCAAGCCGATGATTTTAAAGGTTAATACACTTTGCTCTTTCAACCATCACTTTGGAAAAGATGGGTAATTTTTGACTAGCAAAATATATTTAAATATTTATTCACATATAATTTTAGTTGGTGCCTACTCGATTCCTTTAACATAAAATGAGCTCAGCGTACTTCAACATATGGCCTGTTACCATATTGAACTTAGGAAGTTTACAAGTAAATCAATCAATCAATCAAATTTTATTTGTATAGCACATTTCAAAAGCAGCAAGGCATTTCAAAGTGCTTTACATAATTAAAATACAAACAGCATGTGACATTGAATAAAAAGTGAGAATAAGAAATAAAAAGAAATTAAAAAGTAAAAATAAAAACTTTAAAGAGAACAAGGTAATGTGACTTTGAATAGAAAGAGATTAAAGGACTCAAACCTTTAAAACTTCTTTAGTCGAACTGCCATTTGACAGGGACTCAAACCTAAATGTCTAAATGTGTAGCTGAAGATACTTCAAGAAAAGTTATTGATGGTAAATAATAATAGTTCATCATCCTTATTTTATATGAATCCAAATGAGTTGATTCTGGACTCTAATATGAACTGATGTTCCAAACACCAGCAGTTTGCATTTTACCCAGGAAGATCATCGATGGCACACAACCTCAATCTGCACATCAAATTTAAATGGTTGAATGTAAAGCAAAGACTGCAGTGATTTATGCAAATACTGCATATTTATGATTTTCTCTTTGCTTTTAATACATTTCCTGGTGGGAATATTTTCTCCTGTTTTCTTCCAGTTTGTTAGCATATTTAAAGGAAAGTTTCCCAATCGTGACCGTCCTCCTGCTGTTAACACTGAACATATCTGAAAATGTTAATGAGATGGAAAACATATGCAGCTCCATTTATTTACAGCACAACAATTATTTTTGATGCGTATCCATCTGACATAAGTAAACACATATAATCGCAGACATGCTCAAACATGTAACAAATGCGCCATGAACAGCCTAAACTCACAAGCCTGTTGTGTTTGTCCAAGAAAACAATTAACCTTGAGCAGAGCGAATGGATTTTGGAGGCAAAGGATTGAAAGATGAATGCTAAGCAGGCAGTTTCAGTGGCAGGCACAGAATGTACAGATATGGAGCTATACTATAAAAAACATTATTGTTTTCAATGCTAAAAAATGTCTGGGCTTATATTCCTGCATGTTTATGTATGAGTCATATGTTGATGGATGGTAATTTTGCATCTCTGTGGACTTTATGCGTCTTGTAGGTTTTAAAAATACTTAAGCTTTAACCAGGATGCAGAAATGAGAGCTGGCCACAACTCAATCATTTGAAAAGAAGGATGACTTTGAGGCTATTTTGTGATGATAAATGAATCATGAATGAATTCAACAGATAACGGTTTGTTTCAACAAATTACACAGGAAGACCAACCTGAAGGTCAACTATCAAGCCAAACAACCAAAGAACAAACTAAAACTATTCCACCCAGCTATAAAACAAAACCAAGCCAGCATATTGGTCAACCAACTGAACGACCAACCAATCAGCAATCAAGAAGCCAACTACTAAAAAACCAGAGAGCATCTTCAAACACTAAAACAAAAACAACCAACCAACCCAGCAACCAGATACCCAATGAATCAATCAACCAGTAACAACTAGCCAACAAATACCCCAAAGCACCGGAATTACAGCTTTGGGTTTGAAAAGCATTTTGTTTGCTTAGATATTGAAACTAATCTAAAAAAGCAACAGCAGTCTTTCTAGGAAAAGTAGGTGAGCTTTTTGGATCTACATTGCTTTTTAAATCCACTTTATGTCAAGATATATAGTTGTTTATAAGGTTTAAAAATGTGTTGCCAATAACTGTTAACAAAATCTGAATATATTGGGAGCATATATTTATTAACATAGTATCTAAGATCAAATCGAGTCCTACCCTGAATTGTGTCATTGCTTTAACACTAAGGGGAATTTCTAAAATGTTGTGGTAACATTTTATGACAAAACTTACCAGTATTGCAGTGGTAGTACTTAAAATCCATACAAATAATTTAGAAAATAATTTTACTATTGCATTTGATTTTTACATCCTAAGCTGTGCACCATATTGTAAATAAAATAAAACCAAAGATGTTTCCTCCTTTAAACATGAGGTTCACCACATGCACCAACAATTGTCATCTCATGAGACAGAGACCTAAAAATGACATCCGTCTGCTGGAAGGTCACAACCTGTGCACTGCAAATCCATTTGAGCTTTTTGGCTTGGCGATCTGCTATTATAATGACCACCCAGAGGGGAAGTGCCTGGATGGATGGAGCTTTTTTAATCTCAGAAAAGCAAACCTCTGTGACCTTGTCAGGAGGTGTCCTAGGTCCAGGTGACTGACGAGACGCCCCACTGGCTTGGCACACAGCAGGAAGCAAAACCGCTGGGAAGTGAAAGATGAGATGGGGATTTTGTAGAAATCTCATGGCAGACTTAGATAAAAGATGAGTGTTTAGTGGCTGCAGAGAGATGAGAGATAGGGTTGGTATTTGTCAGAAAGAAGACAGTAATTATTGGAGCCCCTCTTCCATGTGGAGCCTGCTAGAAGTAGAATGTCAATTTTTTATGTTTTTTTTTTACCAACTCATTCTTTATAAGAGCTGCTTCACTTTGCTGAAACGATTAAACAGATGGAGACATTGCAGCAGAAATATTCATGTTATCCATTTGTTTACAAAGCAAAATGACCTGAGCTTCATGATTCCTTTCTCAGGTTTATTGAAATCGGTTTGTTGCTGAATGACTCTTGACTAAATAACTGAAGATCTGTTTAAAGAATCAGGACAACACAAGACAAAAAAATTACAATCCTTGTTGTGAGGATTTACTCAGACACTCAGAAAGGGCAAAAACTCATGTAGTAAAGAATATGGGAAGAAATTAGCTACATAAACAAACTCATAATCCAACTGTGTACTATGAAGAAGTAAAAATATCTACTAATCTATTTTAAACCTACCTGGCCTCTGAATGTCCTGGAAAGCCTGTCAATTCCTCTACTGGGACCATTACAGCTGTGCAGTTGCCATCTTGCCTTATTTGGCTGCAGGCTATTTCATTAAAAATGAGTAAATGGAGTGCAGAATGGATAAAAGGATAGTTTTTAAATCAAAAATCTGACTGATTCGGAAAAAAGTGACTGATAACTGGGATGAGCAAAAAGCCAAACAGTTTCACTGGGTTGCAGCTGATCACATGCCAGGCTGCTACTTACACAAGTCAGGGGTTATGAGTCTCTGTAAAAGTGTTTAGGCTTTTAATGTCTGCGTTTCTGTTGACTTTTACAGTGATGACTTTGTTTTCCTCAGGGAAAACCATGGGTGGGCTGGAGGTGCTGCTTCTGTGCTTTTTACCAGCAGATGTAAAAAACATTTCTGCTAATTTAGAAAGTTAAATAAAAGTTTTTAATCAAGGATGCACTTTTGTATGACAAAACATCCAGTATTTTCCTGCAAAACTGTTTATCAAAGGGAAATATTCAGATATTACTGAGGTTTACACATGCTTACAGAGTAAAAAAAACATATATCAAAATTGTCACCAAAAGAAATATGCAATTAATGTGGTTGCGATAATGAAATATGTTAAGAGTTTCACCTTTACTGTGAGTAATGCCTTTTTTCAAAGGAGACAATATGCATATTTGAACCATCCTTATAGAGGTGCATCTTGATGAATTAGAATATTATTGAAAAGTTAATTTCTTGAGAACTTCATTAAAACCTACTGACTTCTAAGTCGGGTCAAACTGAAGCAGTTATGTGTGAAAAGCAAATCTGGACAAAATACTGGGGTTTTCATTACATGTCTGTAATAAAATATTTCTCCATAGGATTTTTAATAATGTAAGGACAAATGATTAAAATTAGCACAAAAAAGCAATTGACATATTTTGCTGTGTGTGTTATATGATTCGATGAGCTTCATTTTCCTTAATTGAACTTCTGAAATGAATTTACTTTTCATTAACTTTTCAATAATATTTGAGCTTAATATGGTGCTTGAAAAAAATTGGACTACAGCTTTACCTTTGCCCACATGTACCTCACTCCTGAGTAAACAGAAACGAGGTTGTCAGTCATCGGCTCATTCAAATCTTCAGGCTTATTAAAGCACAAGGGAAACTCTATAAAACTAATTTACACTCACTGATGAAATCCAGAGTACTGGGGAATAATCCTGCAGGCCAGTGTTACTTTTATTTATTAAAAACATGTAAACCTTTTTCTCATGTGGTTACCAGCCTAATCGCTTCTCAGTCTTGCGTTTGAGCATATTTTTGCATAAACTAAGTGAAAATCGGGGTTTTATCAGGGCCAGGTTGTGGGGGTCAACACGTTTACACTCCATTCACACCTATGAGTGATGATGTGTGTTTAATCAACATGACGGTGGAAAAACCACAGGGACAAGATTAAGAGACAAAAATGCAAGTAAACTTGTCTCTCCTTATGTGAATCCCCATGTTAAATAACAATGTGTGGCAATTAGTTTCAACTTTGAAATCCAATTTAATTTTGTGCTGTTAATCATAAAGAGCTAAATATTTACCAATTTGAAATAAACATAACTTATTAAGTGGAATAAATAAATAAATGCACAGGGCTGTTTTCATAGCAGGATTTTTGAGCGTTAAAGTGAAAGAAATAAGTGATAATATTTTGAAATGTAATAGATCATAATTTAAAATAGCAGATAGGCCAGTATTTAGGGATGTTTTCATCTTTTCATAACACTGTTCACCTTTAGTTGGTGTTTCTGTGGCATTTAACCAAACCAGCTGCAAAGATTGGGATGGAGTCTAGTTAAAGTACAGACAGCCAAACATTTCATACAAACACAGCTGCCAAAAATGGGATTCAAGCCTTATTATATTGCTTGCTGGTGTGTTAGTGAGTTTTGTTCAGTACTTGAGTCGCTGTGGGATTAAGAGGGCAACCTGGCTAAAGCACCGCGGCTAAAGCTCCAGCCTTTCTCCAGACATCAATTATTTTGTTCTTAGGTTTAAAACTAAAGTTGGCTTCTTTTTCCCCAAAACTGACAAACTAACAATAACAAAAGAGTGATTCTTTTTTTTGCGGCAACATTCCATGTCCCCATGTTTTGCTTACAATTATTTTTTGTAAAATGTGCCCAATATTTACAACAAAGTATTTTAATTATACATTTAGATGTTTGTCATTATTCAAATATAAATGAAAGGCCTTTTAAATATTATTTTGTTCTTTACACACCTTTTTGGTGTGTAAAGTGCCGTGTAATAGACTTCCTCATGAACTTTAAACTATAATATATATATATTTTAAAGTTTTTCTTCAATAAGTTGATTGACTGGACTAAAACCTATTTTAATATGCAATTAAATCTGTTGAAACTATTTTTCTCATTTGATATTTTCTTCATATTATACATGTCCCAGTACTAACTTTCCACCCTGTTAGGATGTTTTCTTTTCGCCTTTGAAGAGTCTAAAATTTCTTAAAACCATTTAATGTAAGTGACATCAATTGGTTTTGATGCAAATTCAATAATGGAAAATAAAATAAGCTTCAACTGTCACTATCTCTGTACTTTTTCTTATCTTAAATATGCTTAAAGTTCCACCCTGTTACGATAGATTGTGAAAAATGTTTACACAGTAGAATTTAAAAAACCTAATATTACATTTAGTCATTGCAGGTTTGTTATGCTGTTGAAGGTTAACTAGCTAAATGTTGATCACATAAAGAGCTACAGGTAGATTAGTTAGAAAGTTCCACCCAGTTAGGTTCATGAACCAAACAAGGTAGAAATTAGGGTGAAAAGTAATAATTTTAAGTCAAATAAAAAATGTCAGATGATGGAATAAAGTTGCAGAATAGTCTGACGTATTAACAGATGTCTTTGCCATTTGTCTGTTTTCATTTCACTTGGTTCCCCCATTGACTCCTATGAGGGGAACAATGAGTCCCTGTCATGGGAAAATCCACTACATGGATGTTACCTGTTTTTACCAAATAGAGCCAGAACAAATACTCTACCTATACTTTGACTTGAAAGAGGCAATCCTGCAACAAGTGATGAAAATGTTCAGATTTTAGAATGAAAGACATTGATTTTCCACCCTGTTATGGGACAATCCACCATGTTACCTGTACACTCCTAAACCATTTGCACCAGTGTTGCAAAATATAAAGTTCTCCATACATTTTGGCTTCAAATGCAAACAATTTTTAGAACACTGTGAAAAAGATCTTCCATGCTGAATCGAGATATTTATAAACTCTGGTTGCTATGCTGACATGCAGAGGGGAAAAATCTGTCTTTTTTCGGAAACAGTTATGCAGACACCCACATGGTGCCTTGTTGGGTCTATCAGTCACTGAATGTGTCAAATCATTGTGAGCTGTGCTTGGATAGAAAGAAATTCTCTCTCTATGTGAGACAATAACATTTATCACACAGGAATTGGTCAGTCTTAGATATTTAACAGATAATCCTAAAGTTATTATTCCGTTAGGGACACAGATACAAGTTAAAAACCTGTTTACTAGTCAATTATTCTCCAGCACAAACAATTTTCCAATGCAGCTTCCTTTTAAAGTCTCCTATTTTATGTTGTCTGTTGCAAATTTACTTTTCATGCATTTAGGATTAGCCTTTGCTACCTGGAACGTTTCATTATATCTACCTGCATAAAAGTTTGTAGGATTATATTTAAATCCTTCTTTTAATGCGAGTTTCTTTATATTGTTCAACCTATAAACAGCACATTGAACTTTTTCTCTAATGCTACAAAGAAATGAAACCTTAAGTAATCACAAAGCTTAAGCAATTTTGACAGTTTACTGTCAGAAATACTTATTTGGTTGGTATGCAAAACACCAGAAAAAGGGCATAAGTGTAACATGACAGAAAAATAAACATACTGCCAGAGCAAAAAGGAAATGGTTTAGATCAAAATGTTCCTGTCAAACCCTAAATCCAACTAGACATTTATGACAGGATAAGGAAACTGATGTTTAGACACTTTGCATGGCTAAGCCTGAGATGTTTTACAAAGAACGGGCAAAGATTTTATGATGTAAAAAAGCTGATTGAGAAACCACAAAAGTACAAGTACATTCTGTTAAATATTTCACTAATATTTAGTGAAATACTACCAATTATTCACTAGTTTTCTTTAGTTTTCCTCAAATATATCTTATAACTCCTGTGCACAATTTTCCCCGCCTTTGTTTTTGTCTCCAGAGTTTATACTTAACTTACATCATATGTTATCTAAGCTGCAGAGGAAAGAAGTTTGTGTCTGTTTCCTTGAGCTGAAAGGAACTCAGGATTTAATGTGGATTGGACACGAGGACATTTGACGATCTAATATGCGTGCAATGACAGTGTCACGCCCGTGAGGACATAAACACTGTCAGAAGGGTTGCCAGAGCCCAGACAGCATGTTCCCGCAGGGTTGGTGGACCAAGGCTGGATTTGTTAGGGGATGAATTGGAGTGTGCACACATACACACATTCAAATACAGGCAGATGCACACAATGCATCTAATTGGCAGAAGACAGCTGCTGCAGACCAGAAAACGCATGTGAAAGTATACTCATCACTCTCTGGCCCGTGGGCAGCCACGCCACGCTTAACAATTTCCCCCCTCTTGTAATGAGCACAAATGTGCAGCGAATTAATTTCCTGTCCAAAGTGTTTTATTTACACATCATGTGGCAGCACAAAGGCTAACAACCTTTGATTGTCATAATCTTCTCATCAAAGATGCAAGACAACGTCTGGACTATAACTCAGCAATTTATTAGAGTTGATGCGCCTCGTTTTTAAACAGTTTATAGTTTTATTGTGCTCCATTCAGGTTTATAGCATAGTTATACTCATATGTGCGCTCTCCTCACAAAAAATATCTCACACTAAAAGAAACTGAGATTTTTACTTTGCCACACTGAAAATGCAGGATCTTCATAGTTAGATAAAATAAAGCAAAGATAAGGAAAACAACAATACAGCCACTTGATGTTGCTTATTTAAGTATATTTATTATAAAAATGCATTCTTTAAGAAATCCATCTATACGTTTGTCTGATAAATTCACTACCAAAGTCCTTCATTTGGGTTTTTGTTTGATGAAATTGTCTACTTTTCTTTAAAGTGATCTTTTTAAAGGAAGATTTCACAATAACTGCTAACGTCTTGCAGAATGACACTAAAATCCCAACGGTTTACAGTTGCTTTTGAACAATAATAAATGGAACATTGGTCAATATATATGATGTATGTTGATTATTATAATAATGCAACTTGACAAAATGTATTGTTGGCTGTGTTTTTGTATGTCTTCATGATGTAAAGCAGTTTAGGCTGCCTTGTTGCTGAAATGTGCCATACAAATAGACGTGATTTACTGAGTTTGACTGATGATCCATGTAATACATCCAGCAGCTGAAAGTTGTTGTGTTGAAAATTTGACTTGGATTGAAAAAGTTATGTTTTCTTCCTCTTTATTCAAGGTCGGGTTGAATAAATGGCAAGAGGCCCCAGGATAGACATGCCAATATCTTTCTCTCCAGCAGCATTCAGCTGTTTCTGGGAGGATTCAGAGACATTCCAAGGTTCCGATGAGTGTTTTAGGTCTCCCCAGGTCCAGTATGCCAGAGTACCGGATGTGTCCCGGTGTGACATGTCTGGATCATTTTTAACTACAGATGTCTGTACATATGATTCAACAGAATCTGTTTGAGTCGATGAAGGCTGATAAAGTGTGATGAAGCTTCTCCCCATCTGAAATCAACGCTTTTTCGGATGAAGGAGAATACATTTAACATAAAACATACCAAACTCATATTCAATCAATTAGAATATGCCTTCCAGAGAGGCTCATTCGTTAGATCAAAAATACTGTTTGAAAATGGACGACCTTTAAGGAGGCATTAAACATAGTTTTTATCACTTGTATTAAAATGTTTTTTATTGGTCTGAAATAATTTAATTCTAAATGTTCTGTTTTTACTAACCATACGCAGAAAATAACACAAATAAAGGCCCTCTAATATTCAGTGTGAATAATCTATGTGTGTTTCACTTATCTGTAAAGTTCCCAAAGTAAATATCATTTATTGATATGAGGGACAGTTTATACTCTCTTGTGTTATTTGTAGTTGCTATGCTGACTGTTACGCACTTCAGAAAGAGCTCCATCAGCTGAATGTGTAAAAATGATAGATAACACAAGGGATTCTATAAAGTCTGGCAATCTACCGGTATATAATCTGACTAACTGAAATATCTACTTTATCTACTTAATAGGTTACGAACTGGATTAAAAATCCGGTAATATATAAATACAGCAGGCCAATAATTGTATAATTTACATACCTTTTCCTCCCGTATTTCAGACTGCTGCTTCTCTTCTTGCTGTTGCAGTAAAGCAGACCTGTAAGGTTCGTAGCTCTGGTTTCCTCTCACAGAGCCGTCCGACTGCCTAATGGGCCTCATGGTCTCTTTCTGCTGACTGACCAGCAGGGAATGAATGTGAGCTCAACAATTCAGTTATATTTAAATATACTGCATGCAGTAGAGAAGCAGATAGTTGTGAGAATATGGGATCGGCTGAATGTAAAATAGAAATGCATATATATTCTCTCAAGATACATAAATAATGATGGCATTCTGCATGACTATTTTCTTAAAATATAAGAGTTTTGTTGGTCATTACTCATCCCAACCCAGAGGTTTACTTCCTTCCTCTGTTGAAGCTGTGTGGCAAGTTGCTTTTCTGTACATGTTCATGTAATATTTATGATATTATAGCTATGGACTCAGCTGTGGACCCAGTGACCAACGTATTGTGATGAAAACCTTTGTTTTTTGGAAGGAAGATGGTTTTTACTCGGAAGGCAAACATATCACACATGCAAACTCAAAACAGAAACTAAATAGCTTTTTTCTCTTATTAGTGAATGCGCCATACATATGCACTACCAGATCATCCTAACTCAAGCAAAAAGACTGTGCTACTTCCAATAACATGTTATAAATAAATTCAGAACAACTTGGAACGGTTTTGAATTAATTAAAAAAAAAAAATTGTGTTATGGCCCACCTCCAGATTTTAATGTTCCAAAAAGGAAAGAAATGTTACTCAGCTGTGAAACAGTGATTATGATGTAATTAGCTTTTCTTACTGGGTTTTATTTGTGCTGTCATATAACCCAGAGGATTTTCATGTACTGGAAGATTTTCTGTGATGCAGAGACAGGGACAGGTTTCTAACTTTGGGTTGTTTGGAGAAATTTCATTTTGTTTTCCTCTGATCATTTTTCCATGAAGCTGCAATCGCTCTGTTTCCCATCGACTATGTTTGAAGTCTAGTATCTGTGTTGCGTTTGGTCCCCTCCTTTTGGAATAGTGCATGTACATGTATACTGGGATCAAGGCTGTGATATTCTGCATTTTACAAATATGCAGCTATATGAATAAGAAATAAATAAGATAATTAATAGCTGAATCAAGCAGAAAGTAGAGCATGACGTTCGTTTGGGCTTCATACATCCTGAATCCCAAGGCAAGTAAAGCACAGCATGACGTTCGTCATTCTGTCATTGCTGTGATATTTGATCAGTAGGTTGTCGTTTCTGTAGCAGCAGAGCACATGTACAGAACTGATACGTTTCAGAGCTGATCAATGAGGTTTGGATGGTGTATTGTGTAGCTGCGAGGGAACATTATTATCCAACTGTATCATATATTCCTATATCATCAAAATAAAAAAGAAGATGCATTATAATTTGACAGAAGATGGTAAAATGTTCAATTCATTGGGAAAGTAGAAGAAAGTATTTTTTGTCATTTAAAACTTAAACATGAAATTGACAAAATTTGTGACTGGCAGGTCAGAACTTTCTACAATCTATATTAGGAAAGTTCATCTGTAGTTATAATTAACATACTAATTGTGATCTTTGTGCCCTTGTTGGCCTTTGTTGTGCAGATGATGGAGGGCATCTATCTGAACGGATGTGGAGAGGCTGAGCAGCTCACAATGGGCCTATGATTCACATTTACTATTGTCATATATTGATCTGGTTAGCCAGAATTGTCACAGTGAATGAATTGTAGAAGTATTTATGCCCAGCTATTGAAGAGAGAGGGCATCAGTTACAGCTGAGGCAATATTTATGCATTAGAGGAGCCATTTAGGGCCTGTGTGAAAGGGTTACATCTGAGGAAACAAATGGTTGGATTGTTAACAAAGCTGAACAGTAGTTGTCACAAGTCATATGCATAGCTGTTTTTTTCTTTTGCTGTTATTTAGATAAATTAGCTGATGCAACAGATGCTCCTCCCTAGTCCTTCTCTCATTTCTTTCACTTGCATATCATCTATGTCCTGTAGATGGAAGCAAAGTCCCACGGACAGAGAGAGAAATTTGGGTTGATGTAAGTTTCTCCACAGGATGAGTGGCACACTTGAAGCTTCTCTGCTGGCAGACAGGTCCTTTAAACTCTCTTCAATCAAGTTTCCATAAAGGCAGAAAGTGACCCAGTTCTCCTTACGATGGGGGGGCGTCGCAAGAGCATCATTCTGAAGTGACAGATATCGCAGTTTCAGATCCAATCGACCACGAGCCTGACAGGGAGAGCAGGAGTAGGGGAGAAAATAGCCTTGGAAGAGAGGGAAAATGAGAAGGAGGGCACTGGTACTGAGAGGCTACAGATTTGATTAGCAAATGCAGTTTACCAGAAACCCTGAGGTCTTGAAAACACAAATGAAATAAAAGCAGATGGTTGACTCAGGCTTTCTGTGCAACTTTCCCCCTCCTGGACTCCTTGATCAAACTGTGAACTTGGAGTTTAATGCCTTAGGTGCATGCGATTCCAGCTCTTTCTTGTTCTCTCCATTGCTCCATCTCCCTCTCTAATTAATGCTTAGCTATGTGAACCCAGGATTAGATCAGGCCAGGGAAATCAATGCCTGACAGCACACAAAAGAAGATGAGGGGAGCCATAGGCATGCTGTCACGTTTTAATCAGGGTGTGTATGGACAGGAGAGGGGTGATAGTTACTCTAAGTGTGTCACGTCGATGCTTATTTGTGTCCACACATGTAAGCTGGCTTTTAGGGACGTTGTCTGTGGGAGAGTTTGGACCCTGAAGTTCCCACTAATCCAGCTGATCCCTGAAAGTCTTGGAGGAGCTCGTGGCTGTGGTGGCTAAGCAGGAGTGTGACCTCGGCAGCTGTAGTCGTGGGAATGGAAGGTACAAGAATATGTGAATCTAGGACAGCATTTTCCCGTTTTGATTTATTAACTGTTGTTGCAAAACTTTATGAAGAAAAACATTGAATATGTTTGAGAACCTCCTCATTTTTCATCATAAGGTTGTTTTCCAGTGTTTCACCCTAACTCAGAATGTTGTAAAGCTAAATGATATCAAAGTCCAATGCTGGGACCTATAAGTTCTTATGGAAGTGCTTGAGAGTGACGATGCTTTGCAAAAGTATGTGTACCCCTTAAACTTTTTCATATTTTCATATTCAGACTTGAATGTTGCATAATCTGATCTTATGCACTGCAATAAAGCAACACAAAATAATTAATAAATAATAAATGTGAAGAGCAACGACACTGTGGCATCTATTTGTATGTTGCCTCTGTTACTCTGATTCCCCTAAATAAAAATCTAACACAACCAATTGCTTAAAAAAGCCAGGGTTCAACATTGTGTAAGGAGTGAGATATTTTTTTTACAGAACATTAGTGGATTAATGAACAAATGGTGTCATAGAGTTTGAAAACGATGCATCAGTTTCCTTCCACTTAAGATCTCTGCACTACTTGGTATTGGTTTATCAAATAAAATCACAACAAAAGGCAATTAAGTTTGTGGTTGCTATGTGTCAACATTTTGATGGTAGATCAAAATAAATGGTAAAAAAGCAAACATTCAAACTCCTACATTTGAGACTGAAAAGAGAAAAATACAGTGGCTTACAGTCTGAGTCGGGAGTGTGACTCAGACTATGAGACTAAGTTGAATGTTGAATCTTGAATTAGATGAAACATTATTAGAATAAAATAAGGTAATTCATCACTAACAGGAAACTAGGAAATTCAAACAGGTAGCAAGTTGAAACCTAAATCAAAACTACAAAGAGGTGGTGAGTAAAAACAAGAAGGGAGGCTGATGTAGGAATGATGGATATTCTGGAAGGAGGGAAACAGAGGGAAGCTAATGAAAGAATATGGCAAGACTAACAATAAGGGAGGGAAAATGAAATGAACTATTAAAAAAATGGAACATAAACCAACATAAATATTCACTTAAAAATAAAGTGGAACACAAAAACTAAAATACAAACCTTTGCAATCAACACAAAAACCTGGGATTTTTTACTATTCACCTTCAAAGAAGATGGTTGTAAATAATACGTTTGGCGTTCCTTTGCTTGCCTTTGCTCCTGCATTTGACTGAATCTCCTCGGCCTCATGCAACCAGCACCAACTTTTTAAGAGAAGCAACTGAGAAGCAACTGCCTTTACAATTAGCAACCCAATAATTTATTGTGTGATTTAATGCCAGCCAATAACTGTAGCAAGGCCCTTGAGGACAACATTAAGCCAGAGCACTATGCTAAAATGGTGGTGCACTTTTACATGAAAGATTTACATTGATTTTGGAAGGAGTTTGCAAAGTGTGTGTGTGTGTGTGGGTGCGTCCACATGTGTGTAGATCATCCCAGAGATGGAAATTCAAAAACATTTGGCAAAATTTGAAATAAATATAAAATTTATTTGATATTTGTTCAAGCTTAAGGTGGGTTTATGTTTTAAAAAATGTACACCCAGATGATGCAAATCTGAGCTAGAAATGGATTACTGTTTTTAAACTGAAAATGCTGGTCACTAAACACACACACACACACACACACACACACACACACACACACACACACACACACACACACACACACACACACACACACTGTCCTCACCTCGTCTCTCAAGTCCAAGGGACAAAAAGCAGACAGAGGCAGGATGGAATGGGTTTTTCTCAGGACTTCTGAGTGTTTTGTTTTTCCACAGCTCCTGAAGAAAAACTCAGAACTAGAGAGTTCACATTCCCCTCATTGGTTTCCACTTCACTGAGACTGAATGTGACTGTTAGAGGCATGATTCTGCAGTATTTTATTAAAATAAACAGCCCAGCAGGCCTTTATCCAACAATTTGAGACCAATCAGAACCTGCTGTCAGTGGACCTGAAGGTACCATCTGCCCCAAATACAACAAGCTTTGACCGGACAGATGTTGGAGGATGTGCAGAGCTAATGGATCAGAGAGGAAGACAGGAATGGGAAATGGGAAAAGATCGGGTGTGGTAATAAATGAAGAGGGAATATAAATTGGAATTTGCATATAGAATTGAGACTAAAATTAAACAAAAAGATTGAAAGGAGAATAGTACTCATCTGAAAATGAATTTTCGTATTTTTTTAATATTAAAATATATTACATGTCTACTGGGAAAGGATACTGCTTTGATGTGAATATGTACAAGTCCCTGTCAGTCTTACCAGTTCAGTTCACTAGTATGTTTAACATGTGTGTGTCTGAGCTGGACGATGATACACAGAAATGAAACGTGAATAAAAAAATCCTTCTGTACCCGGTTCAGATTTGATCCCAAAGAACTTGACATGTGAAGATTTAAAACTGTGTTTGAGGCATAAAATGTAAAATCTTACGCAATAAATAACGTATTCAATGGCGGGAAAATATGAAAAAGTAAAAAGCTGCAATTACCCGTTGGTTAAGTCTTTTTAAGGTAACAGTTGCTACTATATAAACTTCCCCTGAAATACAATCACAAACGTGAAATACAATTTAGCTATCCTGAACCTTAATCTGAGCCAGGAAAAAATATGGATCTACTAAATCTGATCTAGTAGAAGAAAATGTAAATTATCCTGGCACCAGTTCAACAGTGCATCACTAAAAGAACATCATCCACATATGGAGGATTTAGTTTTGTCAAAAGAAAAAAAAGTGTGTTCAAAAATATATCCAGATTAAATAATAATCTTAATTACAAGGAAAATTAAATCATCAGTAACTGGCTAATTGGAATATATGTTTTCAATTGAAATTATTGTTTAGATTTTATTTGTATTGAACAGGATACTTATTATTTGGGAGAAATATTTTGAAACTATTAAACACAGAATCTTTTTCTACATAACCAAAAATAGCCCGTTTACCTGGGGTGGAATCACTTTTGAGAGTTTCTGTAGAAACATACTCTGATGATTATTAATGTGGGAACAATCAAGTCTATAACAACTGCTGAAAGAAAACCTACTGCAGCAAACTTCCTTCTGCTGAGAAGAAAAAACAAAATCAAAAGGTCAAATGAGATGAAAAGGTTATTAGAGGACACATGATGCACAAGTGTTTCTCTCTTTTGTTTTCAGTGAGAACAGATAATCTTGGCTGAGCATCAGTAGCAACTGAGATTTAAAAATACATTCCCCTTAAAGTATCAGTGGGGGTAGATTGGTCCTACTTATTCATCTGAAATGCTTTATTCAAATAATGGCCTAACTGGAGCATTGAACAGTGAAATTAAACAATGCTCACAAGCAAATGGGACAGTAGTTCACTGCCTTTTAGATGAAGTCCTGTCTTCTGATTTGGTTTAATTATTTGGAGTGTAACAGTTAGAACATAAGGCATTAGGAGGGTTTGTCAAATGTGCAGCAAGGCAATTTTGGTATTTGGCAGAATTTGAGTTGTTTTCTTTGCCTGATGAACAAAACCATCTTTTGGTCTGGGACAGAAAATGGAGTAAAAATATGTGAACAGACACAAACTGTAACATGGGCAGCACCAAAATATTCAGCAAACATGTGGTAAACGTAAAAAAGGGAGTTTATGTTCAATCTCTAAACTGTCTGTCACAGTGTCAGTCTTATATCATTTTATTAGTTCCATGTGAATATTTTTAAATTTTCAGTCATTTATTAGTTTTGTAATTTTATCTGTTTTATCAGCAGGTGAGTGTTACTACATTAGTGAGTTTGTAGAATAAAGTATTTAAATGTACAGTTGAATTCTTACAGAATACAGAAGTTGTATGTATTTGTTCCATACTCATCTGGATTATCTTGTTTATCAAAGAATGCTGGTGATGCTCTTATAGCTTCATCTATAATTTTTAAACCTAAGACCTATCATGTAGGTTTTATAGACAGACTGAGATACTTGATCATTATCCTCATCAGGCGGTGCCTCAACTTTGATCTACATCACAGGGAATATTTTGTTATCCAAAGTCAAGACTAGACTTTTACTGTCACAACAATGTGCATTACTATATATTTGATGCACCGTAAAAATGCCAGTGTTGAATTAACACCCAAAACTGTCTATGTGTCCAAGTCAGCTGGTGTCAAATTCAACAACACAGAGTCACATTAACATTACAACGGTGTTGGTGTTAAAATATGTTAAAAGTAACACCAGTGTAGTGTTGATCACTAAACATAATGAGGTGTTAAAAAAGTAAATAATTGACCCACAAGGTGTCAATATCAATCAAATCCAGTGGAAAATATTCAAAACAATACACAGAAATGGAAAGTTTAACTTTTCTTAAACCCATTTCAGTTTTATAGACCAATGTTAATTTAACAAAAAAATGGGTGTCAATCTTTTAACACTTTCAAAAGTGTTACTTTAACACCAGCTGACTTGGACACATATAGACACTTTTGGGTGTTAATTCAACACTAGCATTTTTACTGTGTAGAAAAGAATTGTGAGGTTCTGCTGTGTAAGTGTGTATGTTGTGCGACTGCAAGCTTCGGACTCTGTTCCCGTTTGACAGCTGGGTGTGTCTGGGCTGCTGCCTCCTGCACACCTGCAGGAGATTCCCTCATTCGGCAGAGACACTAAAACCTACAGAATGTCTTCTCTTCGCCTGATGATTCCTGGTAACCATTTGCCAGCATTTCTCTTATAGATTCTACCAGAGTTACCCTCACATCTCTAGTGCTTTTTCTGAAAATGTTTTTGCCATTTTTGTGAAAACCCCTTTTGCTCTGCTGACTCTGTTCCTTCTAATTTGATTACTCAGGTGACTGATCACTTAGAGGTTCCACCTCCATCTGCCCTCAGAGAATCTCCTTGCACTATCTGTCACGAACGCTGACTGCAGTTTCTCGCTCTCTGTTACGGCTTGCCCGCCCGCCCGCCAACACTCCACGCCCACCTGCTAAATGCTTCCAGCTTCTGGCTCATATAACCTGGATTCCTTCATCACACTCACCTTCAGGATCCACAGACTCCTCCAAACAATCTCCTCTGACAAAGTTAGCTCCATCCCCCCTGCCATGCATTACCATCCACCTGTGTGACTGGATCTAACTTCATCTCACTCTTAAAGTTGCCTTGGATTCAATTCATTACCCAATCAAATTAGGACAAGGCTAGATACCAGCAGCTACCTCCATAAAGTGACTTCTATGACTTTAGCATCTGCTTTAGCTAAGAAAAAGCATGATGAGAACCACATGAGAACCCAGACAGGTTTACTGAGAGTTGACAACCAGTTTTACTTCTGATCTGGCACTTTCCTGGTTATTGTTGTTAAAACTGACAGACCCAAAAACCCCAAATAACACTCCACAGACGTTATGAACCTATTAAAGTCAATAAGAGCACCAGCTCTGCCTCCACTGTGCTGTGCTGCACCTCCGCACCACCATCTGCCAAATTACAGAGTCTATTTTTACTGGATGCCAAAACAAGTGCAGAGCCCATCTAAAACAATCACACCGCACTAATAGGAAAATGAATGAGCATTTTTAAATGATTCCCAAAAGACAGATGACATCTTCTCAAAATCTTAGTTATATTAGTAAATATGGGGATATATTTAGACATACATGCTTTTAAAATTGGTAATTGGAGTAGAGAGCAGTCACATGCCTTTAAGTTCTCTCGATTTTCTCACATCATTTTGCCGGAAATCACTGTCAGGTATTATAATTCATAATAGGACAATAAAAAATAAATTGATGTGCTTAGATGCTAAATGAAATCACAGTTATTAGTCAAACCAATAATAATCACATAGCCTTGCTAATAAATGTCCATACTTGTTAGCAAGGCTGAAGACCTTGGTCACATAATGGACAAAGTATTTTAAATGTAATGGAAAAAGTCTTTTAAAGGACATTTAAATGTCTTTTGAAAACAGATGACAGAGGAAGTTAAGGCACAAAGATAAGTAAGAAGACAGGAAGAGTTGGGGGCAGAGGGGAGTCAAGATGACAGAAAAGAAACAAATATTGGAGAGAAGCACCAGCAGAGCATGAGAGGAGATGAAGAGTGAAAACTTGACTGAGAACTGAGACAGACTGTTTAGAGAACTAAAGAAATAACTGAACATGAAGTGAAGCTGTGTGATATGGTCAGCAAATTTACAGATCAAAACAACATGATGACTTACTCACAAAACTCACCTTAAAGTGACAGACATCTTATTTCCTTGAGCTATTTAATAAAGATGTGTTGCTATGAGAGGGGCCTCCTGTAAGAAAGTGAAGGACGGCACTTTTCAAATAAATAAATGTTCGTAAAGCATCATTTATGTTGATCTGCATTTCTCTTAGTGCTTCATATGTTCATTTACACACCCAAGATCTTCATCTGCTTGTTATTTGTCAAAATCTTACACAGCATTTGACAAGCATCAGGGTCTCATTGCCAAACACAGATTAATATTATGATACAAAGGCAAGATGTTTTTGTTGCCATGATTTTTCAAAATAACTTTTTGAATATAATACTTTTGAATATAATAATATAATATAATATAGTGCTCTATAAACTAACAGAAGTATTTTAAAATCAGTTTTCTGGGAGCCAGTGTAAGGACTTTCAAACTTCATGGTTTTAGTGAGAATACAAGCAGTAGAAAGAAAAACTCATAACATGGCTGTTTCTTGCAGAACAGCTTTGTTTTAAGCTCTCTGCTGCCCAGCCACTATTGCAGAACATCCTGCATTATTAGGATCCTCAATGCAACTTTCAACAACTCTGCAATGTAACAAGTGGATTATATCTCTGACAGGCAAACAGTAGGTTAATAATAATAATACTCAAGGTTATACAACTTTGTCAGAAAGGAAAAGAAAATCAATAATTTTCTTTTCTACATTTAGTGCACAAAATGCACGGCCAACTAACCAGATAATTTATTTCTTTATCCTGAAGAAAAGGCTTTACAGGCTTATGGCTGCTTGACCAGAGATGTTTTGTTTCTAATTAGTCTGACCTTATATATGTTTTTGCTGACATTACACTCTGTATTTTACACAGACAACTCATAAGAAAGGCTTCTTTAAACTGGTAAAGCAAACACAAGTTTTATGTTTCAGTTGTGTGCATAAAACTATTGCTAATGTTTTCTTTGAAGAACTTTTTAATAGTCGTCTTACAAACACGTACATAAAGTCTCCAATTATTTTGGAGGTCTAGTATGCTTGTATAAAACAAAAAATATATAGTTCTTGGAGCAGAGGTCTTACAACGACTGCAGGTTTAATTTAAGCTTTGTGTGCGATTAGAATGTGTAAAATTGTTGGAGTGCGTTAATTACAACCATTTCTGCAGATATTTCACTGCGTATATCAAGTAGAGTCTCAAAGGTCAAAGCTATAAAAGGATCACATATTAACCTCCATAGAACTGCTCCCCTGTGTAGTGTAAACTTGATGCAATGATTAGAAAATGAGCTGCCATTTTCTTTTCTTTCTTACCTGCTCAGTCAAGGTTTGTCTGATTTCAGCCAGCCGTGCTGTTAAGCGAGATTCTCCAACATCCATATACTGAAGTGCATCTCAGTGCATCCATTATTTTTATGGTCTGTGAAACTAAACTAATAAAACCCTCATTTAGAGTATTAAAAATGAGTCACCTTATCCTTCTGAGTCTCTGCTGAATCAGCAGAGTCGTAATCAGCCGGAGACTCACCTCCTTCTGCATCTCATGCCAAGATGCAGTCAATTTTCTCTTCGTCAGAAATACACAACGAAGAAATCTGACACGCATGATGAGCCTGAAGTTTGTTTTATTGCACATATAATGCACATTGTTTAGCTCCCATAGATGTTCTCCAGTTATTTATAATTATTACATGCATCAGGCATAAGAAGCGTTTTGATGTTAATAACAATAAAACAGCATTTAATAAACATAAATCTGTTTTTTGTTTGGTGTATCTATCTTATAACTGACTTTGAAGAAGAAGCAGAAATGGTCTTTATTTGCTGACATTTTCAAATGTGATCAATGAATACACTGCTGTTTATACCGGTATACATAATCAATGCAGCTCCAGCAAATATTTTAAGACATAGTTTTAAGGTGAAAATAGAGGGTTGATGCTTGACATAAATAAAAACACGTATAATTGCTGACAAACTGTATCTTGAGAATAAAGGTAAATATAAAATCTGAGCTCATTTCCTTATAGTTTTACAAAACAAGATTTCCTTATGTAAACAAGTAACAGTAAAAACAAAATTAAAATAAAAGTAAAACTAGAGAATGATGAATAATGATGAATGAATAATCAAAGCGATTTAACTTGCTGTTCAAATTGAATGGTGTTTTAATTACTTAATATTAAAAGGAATCAATCAATGCAAGATGTTTAGAAAGTCTAATAACTAAAAAGGAGGAATACAGTCCAAACTCAGCCTGCAATTTAATAAGGAACAAATAATTCATCACACAGAGAACCAACTGTGGCAGGAAGGACCTTGAACAGAAACCAGTTGGTTCCTTTAGCAGCACTAAAGAAACATCCAACTGAGTAAATCACTATTCCAATTACGTATTACTTTTTAATCACTTGGAGGTGAAGGGAAATAAACTGATTGTATCTTCATCATTAAGCAGCAAGTGAGCATCTTATTCTGAAAGTTGATGTGCTGGAAGCAGAAGAAATGGTTTAGCAGCAGGTTTTGACCTGATGATTGTACCATGATGATGGTCAAAGCTGAAACGTTTTGCTTGCACCGAATCTGCTGTGGTCAGTATCTATCAAAAACAGTCCAAGAAGGGAACAAAATACTCAGAGTGATGCCTTTCTACTCAAGTAGAACAAATAATTGGCTCACAAGCAACAAATGAGGTACCCTGATCCAATGAAGCATTTTTTCTTTTACATGGATGTGTGTCACTCACCTGGGGAACATGAGGCCCCAGTGGCGGCGCTGTGATGCTGCTTTGTTGGGAAATTTTGGGTGCTGCCATCTATTTGGATGCTACATTCACTCATATCTCCAATGTTCTGCATATCATGCAAACCCTTAAGAAAACAGTATTAGCGGATGGCGCACAGTGCATTCAGAAGCATGGTGCAGGAAAAATAGTTTTGGATTAGTCTGAAGGTCCTGCAACAAATTTGAGGTTTTGGCTTAGTATGAACCAGCCCCAGGTTCTACACTTTGCTTTGCTCAGAGGGTCTGGACCCTTCGCTATTTAGAATGATATCTTGCAGGAGGCGAGGACCCGGTTGTCAAACTACAACCATAGGCAAACTACAGCTTGAAACAGTGCAGAAAATCAACATCATTATTCACAGATCCCAGATCTTGAGTTCATAGATTCATGGCGGGACATCTAAGTCTACATGAAGGAGCTGCTGCTAACATCTTGGTGCCAGATACCACAATACTCCTAGTCTAGTCCATAATTTGACAGGTCAGGGTTGTTTTGGCAAAAAATGGGAGCAAATAAACAGCTAAAATGTTAGTTTTTCAGTCTGATTCAGTCAGTTTGCCATCATGGCAAACTTCCAGTAATCAGTCATTCTACACACCACTTCTGGCATTTTTCTGATAACTGTAATGCATTTAAGATAATGAAATAATTTACTTCACGTACATTGACTTAAAAGAAAAATATCGCTCCAGGTGTAATTAGTTTTGCTTCTGATTATTTGCAGTCGATTTGTTTGGCCCACAGGATCATCTGTGTTATGTGGCCAACAAAAAGTCCCCCAAGCTCCTTGTAAGTCAGCCCTATATCACAGTCTGACATTTCTAAACACCTTTAGTTGACCATCATCAATAGGTGCTGCTGATGTTTGAGCAGAGCTACAGTTTAATTAACAGCTCTGATTTTTATTGGGTATTCATCTATTGGTCTATAGATTACCTCTATTGGGACTAATTTTGTGTGAAAAGGTTTTCATTCATCTCTTAACCCCCATGTGGTCTGGTGATATGAAGCCAGCAGGACAAAAATAAGGTTAAAAAAGGTAAATAATTTTACCCAACTTAGTGGCCTTCTGAGTTTATGCCTTCGTTTCATCAACCAGATATAATAAACTTTTCTGCAGAGTGGCAAGCATTTGTTTTGCGTCTTTACTCTGCTTCCCTCCTCTGATGCTTTAAATAGTCTGAGCAATCACATCGACAGCCCCGGAGACCACAAACCCACTGCAGAGCCCGAGATTCACGGCATTTAAATAAATAAAAACCAGGCAAACGAAGAAAGCGACGTTTGATAATGCAGGGAGAGGATGAAGAAGTGCAGGAGATTAGCTGGAGATATGCTGTATGCTGATGGGGAAGAAATGTGGTGCGCATGAAGCAAGAGGAATAAATAAGAGAGGAACCACCTCGGGTTTGGAGCTTGATGATGGGCTGGGAGGAGATTTAATGCAGAGAAGGTATTTCATCTTGTCTGGAGCAAACTAGCACAAAGCTTTATTAGTGTGACGTTTTTATTTTAAACTCCTGTGAAGCTACTGACACGCTTCTTCCTATCTTTGAACATTTATTGGTTTTTCATTTTTAGACAGTAAAGCCTGCCAAGTATTTGTGCTATTTCCCCCTATTGCATTTGTCTTGGGACAGTTAGTGCAGAATCCAGTTTTTAATTGTGCCACAATGCTGTACATTTTTTCCCTTTACTTTCTGTAACATCACTGTCTTGCTTCATTTATTTTTTTTCTAAATTTAGAAATCAATTGATCAAGATCTGCTGATAAATGTCCCTCATTCTTTTCTGATTAATTTATTAGCTATATGAATAAAAAAAATAAGTGTACTGTCATCATTTGTAGGAAAATCATCTGTTCAGCATGTCCAGATGAATGAAAGCATCTTCATTATTATTTTAGGGTCACTGCTGAGTGTTGGGTAGCACATCTAAAAATCTGGACCATTCAAAGAAGGCAGTGAATCTAACTGACTAATTTAATTCATTTTAGCTTTTTACTTAGTACAGAAAATATCATCCCTTTACACTTTCAAAATCCGGTACACTCCAATTCTGTATCAAGTCATGTTAAGTTTTTTTTAAGGAATCCCTATAGATTTAATCAATTCACTGACCCATGTAGCCAATACGACTCCTGGATGATCAAATACTGGACAGTAGGTTGCATCAGATTGTTCACTTTATAGCAATCCATCACTCTAAGCATGCATGTAGTGACAGCAGACAGGAAACTCCCCTTTAACGAGAAGAAACCTCCAGCAGAACCTGGTGACAATCAGGTCAATGAGAAAATACCGTAACATGTTAACATTAAGCCAAACAAACATAAGCAGAAGGTCCAGAGCAGAGCCGGCCACGACTATGTGCAATATAGGCAAAGGCTGGGTGCAGTTTTCTTCACACTGACAACCAGCACTGCTCTATGGACTATTATTTTGTGACATTACCAAAACCCACTAGAGCATATATGAAGCATCATTCAAAAGGAACACCCTTCAGCAGTGCGCAGACTTCTGCTGGCCAGACAGCATACAGAGAACACAGCTCAGTTTAACGAGCGAGCAGGCAGACATTGACGGCTCTGGCTTTAAGCAACAACTACCAGCTGGCCTCCGTCATCAATCTACAGCATTTTTACAGTAAAAAAAGTTAACGTGACATCATGTCAAAATGCCAAAGCTGTCAGGTGCTCAGGAAGAAAGACAAGAAAACAGCAGAAACACAGATAATCCAGGTCTTTGTTGAAAGTTAATACTTAATGTTGTATTTCTAGATAGCTTTACTGAAGCAGAAGATCGAGAGAGCAGAGCGTTACATACAGCAGGTTGATTAGCTAAATATAGTTCACTTTGGAGGATAATGGAGTAAACATCGCTAATTAAGCAATGTTTACTCCAATGGATGGAAAGATAATAGCAAGAGCTTTCAGCAGTGACTCCCACCTTAGGGGAGGTTAGAAAGTATTCAGGCGCAGGAAGAGCCTACACTTTTCTGTGAATTTTTACACACATACACACATATATAAAACTAAGTCAGGTATGAAATGTAGGAACTGATCTAAAGGTAAGGATGAATAAAACTGCTTTTGAGTAAATTGTCATAAAGCTATTTAGGTAATTCAGTTCAAAAGGTATAACTCTTATATCATAAAGCTGCATGACATACTGAAATGTTTCAAAGCATTTATTCCTGTTCATTTAGATAATTATGACTCACGGTGAATAAAAGTTGTGTTTACCAGACCATTACACAAAACCAACCAAGAAATGTAGAACTACTATAGTATCTATATTTAGATACTATAGACTTTATATCTGTTCAACAAACAGTTATTGTTACTAAATAAAACTGCTCGAGTCGCTGGCTGCTGTCTTTATGCAACAGGAATCACATTAACGAAGAGCTGGATGGATGGAAAGAAAAAAGTTCACAAGAAACAGGAATGGATTCAGACGTGAGTGGAGGAAAGTGGAGAGGGACACAATATAAGGTCTTTAATGTTATTACAGTCAGAGATGATTTGGGATTCCTGTCATCTGCTGCTGGTGGTCAACTGTGTTACATTAAGTCCACAGTCAACACAGCCAGGAAGTTTCACAGCACTTCAACCTTCCTTCTGCTAAAAAGCTTCTTGGAGATGTAAATTAGATTTTATCAACCCTGACAAAAGTACTAAACCCTTATTCAATGATCATGAAACCTCCGCTTGAACATCAAAACTAATAAAATAAGAGTTTGAAATACTGGATACTACTCTGTATGCCATAACTCTATTTGACTTTCTTTTCTTCAATCAATCAGTCAAATTTTATTTGTATACCACATTTCAGCAGCAAGGCATTTTAAAGTGCTTTACATGATCAAAGTAAAAACAGCATGTGACATTGAATAAACAGTGAGAACGAGATAAAAATAAAAACTAACATTTAAAACTTCTTTAGTCAAACCGCAATTTGACAAGGACTCAAACCTTTAACCTTTTGAATCAATGAAATGAACATATTTTAAAGATAGTCATATTTCAGATGAAGCTGTAAAGCAGAAACGTCAACATTTTCTGCAGTTTCGGCAAATAAATACATTAATCTTGTAGTATTTTTCTCTGTACTGCTTCAAAAAAAGATACTTCTCCTCCGAAGTCAGGAGGCCTTCTTTATTAACTGGACTTGTAAAAACTGCCAGTGATCAGACGTCACCACCATTTGAGGCCAGCAGACCTCAACAACGTTCCTCGTAGTGGTAATGAAATCTCCATTAAGGCCACATCGGTGCCGCTCACTCGACAACCGTCTCTTACTCCTGAAATCTAATGGCCATTAGACTTCAGCGCCGAACAGGCCCTGACAACTGCAGCTGCTCATGACAGTTTAATCAAATGCTGCAAGCAGCTTTGGGGTTTTCACAATGTTCCTTGCATGTAACTGTGTTTACATCAAACGTTGATGAGTGTGTAAGTGCTGTGCACTTGGATGCTGACATTGAAGCATTGCTGATACTTGTCTCATTAGAAAACTTCACACCATGAAATTGTCTTTTCGTTTTCTTGTTGAATACGTATAAGCCTATCAACTGATTAATGAATACATAGTTGCAATATGAACAATACTCAACTGTGAAATTCCTATCTGAATGAATTACCTTTTAACAGACACGTTAAGGCTAAGGCTTCAATTTCCAAGTCATAGGTGAAATATTCACAGTTTTCAGCATATTGCAGGCACTAAAAGCATGTAAACTAGTTTGTACCTAAAATAATAATGTTTTACATAAGTACATTTTTACAGGATGTACCATTCATATGCCGTTATGTTTGGCCTCCACTGCAGCTTTGGTTTTCTGCTGGCATTTTCCTGGAAAAAGTTCAGTTCAGATGTTATCAGACTTTATTGTGTCCCCTAACTGGATAAAGCAAACATACTAGATTGTATTATGTTTTCTTTCTATGTTGTATTTTTTTGGTCACTCTTATAAAAAGAACAAATTTGCTGAATGCAGTACCAACAGTTGTCATGCCAACAGATTCTTCTACCTGAGCTGTGGATGTCTAATGTTTATTTTTGCCCAGCTCATCAGTTTAAGTGGGCATGTCTTGGTGCATTTATGTGAATGTGTTGTTGCAAGATGAATTGAAATGTGCAAAATGATGGGATCAGTCAGGGACATTGTTCACTTTTTAAACTTCAGTTTTTGTGTTTCCCATGTAATAAAATGTGAAAAACTATGAGTATGAGAGCAGAAAATGTCCATGTTTACTACACTTCTAGACCAGTCATTTTGCTGAATTTCCAGACTGGTCTAAAAAGCAGTTTGAATTTAGAGCAGTGGACTTAAAGAATGGTGTAAATATAAGTGATAATATCCATGAACTGCTTTAAGAATGTCAAGTTTTCCTTCTACCTTTAGGGTAGTGAGGCCACGTTTCTGTTGTTTTAAGGGATATTTATATATGCATTGTTTGAGGAAGTGCAAATTATCAGTCACCATTGACGGGCTGCTGATATGGCTGATTTATTGTCAGAATTTGATGAATGCTTAGTGTTAGGCATGGTGAAGATGAACCAAGTGTGATAGGAAGAGAGGAAGGACTAGAACCACAAAGCTAAAACAAAGTTTGGCCTGTTTGTAACTTTGCTGCATCACCTTGACATTTTATTGAAAGGTATATAGTGTATGAAGGGTATAAGAAAATGATTTTGAAGACAGGGTAAGAGGTTAGCTCTGAGCTCTGTAATTGACTAAATCAGATTTTCTTTTTGTTCTGTGAAAAGAATGCCACATTTACTGAAATAATACATTTATATTAGATCCAGAACCTTTATATTTTTTTGTGAAAGCATCATTACATCTTTTAAATCTGCATTTATTAAAAGCAATCAGAATCATTTTGACTTGAGAGGAAAGGGAACAAATGACTTGACAGGATTGAGAAGTTGTTGAATGACAAAAGAAGACAAGAGTAGCAGGTGTAGTTGATGAACCAGCTACAGGCCACAGCAGACAGTTGGAAACTTGTCCCAAGTGACGATATACATGGTCTGCTCTGGGCCATCCATCTGCTCTCCCAGAGTGAGGATGTTGTTCTGTATGTCTATGTTAGTGGTAGGATGGGCACCACTGTGGGAGCCAAAGACTGAGCCTGATGTACAATGTGTCAGTGATTTATAGCTCATGATGTTCCTGTTGGCCGGGAACCTGAACAATGGCTGGTGCCAGTGTCATTCATTCCCTATGACTTTAAGAATTTATACAAATTAATGGGATGTCCAGGTGTGAAGCATAAAGTGACGCAATAGAGAATGCTGAAATGACAGAAAGAGAATTGAAGTGTCCTTTGCTGCCCATTTCAATATCCACACTAAGATGTGCTTTTAGAATAACTTTGCACTGGAAACATGGTGAGGGAGGAGTTGAGTGAGGCCATAGAAATGATTTTTGTACGGCTTCCAGCTGATTCTCTCAGGGTCTTGTTCACCAAATGGGGACAAAATGGAGCAGAGAAACGGTAGATGGACTGGTGCTATGTCTGCATGTCTTGATGTTTAATTAAAGTGGACCTATTATGCAAAATTTACTGTTTGCACATTTGTCCTTCTGGTTCTTTAGTTCGTCTAGAAACAGTCCAACCACTAAAGAAACCATCCAGCTATTTTTCATCAATAATTAAGTGTTTTTTCTCTCAGGACAAGGAGCTGTTTCAAAAACCTGACGATTATTAAGCTTCTTCTTAAAGAAGCTTAAAATAAGATGAACTAACCAGGTGAAATGTCATAATCTGAGACGGAGTTTTGCAAAAAAAAAGAAGAAGCAGTTGACATGGTTTTATAGCCCATAGATCTAGTCTGACTTGTTCAAGGAAGCATAATAGATCTCCTTAATGTTGTACTTACTCATCAAGGTTGTTGTCCTTTCATCAAGATGAAATCGTTATTATTTGGTCGAGATCATTTTGTTAATTTTTATAATTTCAAATGTGTTACCATTCAGAACAAGGCTTTCTGCTGGAGTATATTACAGTGAGAAGAGAGACTCTTGTTTATGTCTGCTCTAAGCTCCATGTCTAAGTGCATAAAAATGTTTTGGGGACAGAGAATCCTGTCTCAACCAGATACAACACGTGTCAAAAATACAAATACATGCTCACATGCACTCTGCTTTGGGTGTGATAAAAAAGCCCAAACATGCAAATGGGGAAAATGTTCTGTGTCTCAGTGCAGGATCACTCACTCACTCACACACACACACACATAAACACAGGCAGACCCCCACACACGTGCACTCAGGCAGCCGTGCACATTCACTGTCACGTGAATCTGCACGTGAGCTTGGAGACACTGGGGTAGCGAAATGCAAATGCTCATCTTTTCAAGTCAGCGGCATGGCATCCATTGGGAGATGAATGTGTGTGAGAGAAAGGGGGACATATTGAAGAAGAGAGCGAGTTGCCGCTGATTCACTGTGTCCCCCCTTCGCCTTAACGTTCGTTGCTGTGAAAAAAACACGCTTGTCAGGCAGCAAAAATGCATCACACTGTCTCAGGAGGACGCAGCGTCGCCACAAAGTCTCATTTTATCTTATTTATTCTTCTCACTTCTCTTTTGGTCTAGTTCTTTTCACACAGTATAACATGCCTTTCACGTGTTGTTCTCGACGACGGAAATCCATACCCCTGGTTTCTTTGCTCTCAATTCTCACTTTCCCCTGCCGTATCCCTCCAGCTTCCCTTCATACTTTTCCTGGACTGTCAGGTTGCCAATGGTGTGAAAGCAGGATTTCTGTAAGCACACACACGCTGGTGAGACACTGTGACTGACCTGATTGCTAGAAGACGACACGAGTCTGGGAGATACAGAGAGATAGATATAGTGACAAGACTGATTTTAGACATGTTAGAGTCTATGTCAGTTTATTCTACTGAATAATAACAAAGGTATAACACATTAAAAATGAATTAGTAAGCAAAATAGATGTTTTAATAATAAACAAGAATAAACACTGAGAAAATGTCAAAGTATTTTTAAAGAGAAGAGCCAGAGTTGCATTTCCTCTAGAATACTTTTCTGTGAAACTAAATTTATAAAGAAATTCCACTAAAAATGCTTCCTTACTCAAATTTTGCCAATAAAGCTGATTCTGATGCTTAAGTGGCTGTTTATTGATTTCAACCAAACTGTAGTTTGGGTTAAAGTATAAATTTATTTCTTTTTTGTCAACCATTACAAATAAATGTGCCTGGTTTTATTGTGCAGTGTATGCTACTGGATTTCAATGTGTTCCTCTTTTTATGTCATAATAAATACCTCTACAGAAGAGAACAATAACATAATATTTTCATATTTATGTTTAGTGGAACAGAGATTAATTACCACAGGAACAGAACCAATTAGCAGAGTTCCTTTAGGGATAAGGGACATGTCTGTATTTGTACAACTCTTAAAAAATGCTGTAGCTTAGCACTATAACATTCGCTCATGATGTTAAGTTTTAATAAAGCAGCTTTATGAGAACCATTACAAGTCCTTTGTTTTTATTCTGTACAATCACACTGCGGCTTGTTCGTTTCTTCATTTTGACTCATTTCCTGTCTCAAACAATCCACATTCATAATTTACAAGCAATAATTTGTGTGGCTCCCCGTACTCCATTTCTCCCCAAGCTAGTCGTTGCATTTCTTAGTAAGAAGAATAGAGAGCAGCCCTAGGCCTGTGGCAAAAATTAAAAGAATGTGTTTAGTTTCAGGCCAAATTCATCAGGGACATATTTGAACCACCAAGATTAAATATTGTTCAGTCTCCAGGTGCTCACCTTCTATTAACCTGCCAGTTTTCTCAAGATTTGTTCACTTTTTCAATCTAAAGCCCACATTGAGTTTTTGCTCCTCTTTTTCACGTCTGTAGGTTTTTTTCTATGGTGGTAGAAGTTGCAGGAAAAGGTAAGCTACTTTCCCTTTAGTCCTTATAGTAGTATCTAAAAAGTGTTACCTTCCTTTTTTCTAAGGACCACTGTCGTCCTACGCAGTCAAACTTAATTTTCATCTAAAGGCTGTTCTCCTTCTGGGATTTCTCCCATTGAGCTCAATTTCTCCAGTTGAATTTCAACTGATTTACGTTGATTTGTGACTGTTTTACAATTGTAATGTGCCTGCGGCTGTAGTTTGACAACAGCAGCAGAGGAAGTGAACTCCAAATGTTGAGCAATTAAAGTCGGAGCAAGGGAAATAAATGTACAGCACATTTTATATCTGGCCTTACTTCCCATGAGGCTGTTTACAGGGGGACCCAATTTCCATAAAACTTCATCAAGCTGGTGCATAATGTGTTTTGAATGATTGGATTTGATTTTACCCAGTTGCTAAAGTTTTCCTGTTTCTCTCCGTATGAAGCAAAGCTTAGAAGAAAGGTTTGGGTTTTACCAGCTACCAGGTAGTCTGTCACGGCGCCCCATGTAATCAGGTGACATAGTTTAGACAACTGAAGCAGCAGAGCTTCTTTGTTTTGAAATGTTTGCTCACATTAACTTTTCAGCACTTTATTTCTTATCTGATCTAGTACAACTGACATTAAGTGACATTAAGTCTTTAAAATCTCCTCTGCAAGTCATTACCTTTTGACTATTCTTTCAAACAACACAAATGTCATTTGAGAAGAATAACCTTTACCACGTTGCTGCTTTTTCTCAATAAAGGTCACAGTCTTTGGAAAGTTGTGTCTTAAGCCCCTCAATGTCATTTAAGTCATGAATTCCCATCATATTTTTCCTGTTAGTTTCTGAATCATAATGTTAGTGAGAGTGTGTGCTTTGTCCCAGTGTGGATATCTGTGTGTGTTGCCCAGCTGAGCAGTCAGCCTACCTACTCACCTGTGGTGCCATACATCTCAGCTCCTTAATGGGATTTGACTGCATTCCTCCAGCTCCTGTAGCTGCCAACTGCCCTCAGCGTGATTCTGTTGTCTGGCACAAAGTAATGAAAACACATAAACTTCTCATTACGTGCCAATGGCTGTGGAGTGCAGCGCTAGTAGACCTGTACGCACTCGCCGCCTCTTTCATAAACACACACACTGTAGAGAAGAGGAATATGTTCTCACATAACGTTCACACTGACATGTACACAGCTGCAGACACTGACACTCAGGCCTGCACCATGCAGCAGTTATATTACACAGCTGTCATCCGACTCTGATTGATGGTTCCTTCTCTCGTGGTTTTTATTATGAGCTCTTATTGGCTGGGTAATTTTTCTCTGGCCATGTTAGGATGTGTGGGTAAACTGATTTGGAGTAATACATGAGCAGCCTCACATTCATGCAGATTACAGCCACTGTGCTCTTGCAGTGATATCTGCATGTTGGTACTCCCGTACATTTTGTTGCCGTTTGATACATTTGATCATACTGAATTTAAAGATTGAAATGAATTATTATTTTTTAAGTTTCATTCTTTTTCCTGTTTTTCCGTCATTTTAAACCTTAGTATATTTTGTTAACGATATTTTAACTGCAGCCATCAAGCAAACCAAAACCAGCCCTGAGTTCACTGAAGTCCACTGAAGTTCATTTTGCATGCTGATTTTTTTTTCTTGGTCTTTTTATATTCACTTTGTTCAAGTGTGTCATTGTAGGTGCAGGTCATCAATCTTCAACAGAAAATTAAAAAAATTATAGAGACAATCATCCAGGAGCAGGTTCATTAACTTTTTTTCACTTGAACCTATTACACTAATTTTCCCGCTGTGTGGCTTCTATCAGAAATGTCTCCATTGTGGTTTCTGCAAAGGGTTGGAAGCTGGACCAAAGGACAGCTGCAGCTGGACTTTAATCAACTCCAAGACAAGAAGGAGTGAGGGGAAACATTGGATTGATTGAAAAGGGATTAAAAAACTAGACTGAGAACCAAATGACCTAAAAGAACAAAAGCTCAGAGAGAAAATGCTGCCAAAAATGAATGATTTAAATCAATATTTTTTTTGCTTCAAGCAATCATTAAATGTATTTTATATACTTATATAAATGCATGCAATTTTTCTTTAAATAGTTAAATTTATAGAGTGATATTGTTATTGAAAGCACCTGTTAAACTCTTTTAGGTGGTGTAAAAAATGTTTTGACCACATGGTTTGTCGTTCTTTAGCAACAATGACTTTGCCCTGGTGTTTCTTACAGCTTCAGGCCAAGTTCACCTTCAGGTTTCTCAGTCTCAGCTGCACTTTCAGATTCATGTTATGATGCATGTTAGATTCAACAGAGCTCCACTTTGATTTTTTACCACCACTTTATCAAATGGACTTCATAGAAAGTACATAGATTTATTCATAAATTACAACAGCACTGATTTGTGCTAAAACCTCTCCTTGCAGAAAGCCAAAAGACATTAACCTGTTAGTGGCTTGTGGAAATGGAAGTGGACTTTCTTTTCATTAGGGGTAAACTTTCAAAGATACAGAGAAAATCCCCCCAAAGCATTCTGAGACGGAGTTTTCTGTTTTCTTCACAGTTCTTTCAAGACCCATGTGAAATATGTATACTCTTATAAAATTAGATTATATTTTTTGTTCTCAAATTATTTTTGATAATACATTTGAAATGACCTGAAGAAGAGACTAATGTGAATCTTATACTAGTTTTTTTTCCAGCTTGTAGTGACTGAGTAATAGTGTCAATACTAACTTATGTTTACAGTGGATAAAACTTTAGCTATAGTAGCTTTTTAGTGTTGTTCTCAAAAAGCATTTTGTTTGCATTTCAGCTCAAGAAAACATAAAATAGTATTTAATGCATCTTGTGTAAATTGTATCAATAACTTCCTCTTTCTTTTTTTCAAGCACCATGTTTGTGAGATAAAATCTTCACCAAGTTTGACAAAAAAATCTATACAGGCCTTTAAGGCAGAATTACTTGTCACTAATCTGCTACTCCTTGGTGTATTTATTCATTGTTCTATTCTTGTTTCTTCACCTCATGTCACATTGAATGGGTGGTTGGTTTTCTGTTGATCTATTTTCCAAGTAAGTAAAAAAAAACTATTATGTCAATGTTTTTTGTGAGAGATGATAGTATATAGGAATCTACTTTTATGTATTATTTAACGGGTTATATAATCCTGATTTGTGTGGTTGCTGTATTGGTCAGATTTCTGACATCACTGGGACTTCCTTGTTAAAAAAAGACAATATGGCAGAGATGTCAGAAATCTCGGTGACTGTCTTTATAAAAACACAAAATATATATATATATATATATATATATATATATATATATATATATATATATATATATATATATATATATCAAAGTCAGCATGATTTTGTATGTGGATGTTACATTCCTCATGTCAAGCCACGGTCAGACGAGTCTTACCTGGGCTAATCAGATAAAAACCCTAAGCTGTTTTTTGTTTTTCAGTGGTCCATCTGTTTGGAAGAAAGCAAGAGAAGAGTGGAAAGAATTACACAATTCATGTTGCTTCAATTCCAATGTGAAGTCTCCATATTCAGTCTTGACTGCATGTGTTATATCATCTGCTGGTGGTTCAATGCAGCCATTTAGAACTAAAAACTGGCTTTATGACCAAAGGACCATGACCAGAACCCAAAAGGGAATCTATCCAACAATACTGATCTAAATGCCACTATCAAAGCATCCTGTGGTTCCAGCTTCTCAGCAGAACCACAGCCTGATGACCTTCATGCTGCACTGCTTTGATGCACTAATTCAAACAACTTATTTGTATGAATGCATACAAATAAATTTACGTTTCAAAAGTCAGACATTTCTATTTAAAATATATTGTTTTCATTGCATGTTTTCTCCTCGTACTCCGGTTTCCTCCCACAGTCCAAAAACATGACTGACAGGTTAATTGGCCTGTCTAAATTGTCCCTAGGTGTGAGTGTGTGAGTGTGTTCATGGTTGTGTGTCCTGTGTGTCTCTGTGTTGTCCTGTGACAGACTGGTGACCTGTCCAGGTGACCCCGCCTGTCGCCCAGGGCGTCAGCTGGAGAGGCAGCAGCTCCTCCTGAACCCACTAAGGGACAAGAGTGTAAAGAAAATAGATGGATGGAGGTTTTCATTGGTCTCTCGAAATATCCTAATTTTCTGACAGTAATATGAAGCTGTAATTTCAGTAAAAAAAAAAATCTAAATCACATGCAATAAAAACTTGAATTATTTGATGTGTAATGAATCTACATAACATACAAGTTTCATTTTCTGATTGTAGATATATCGACATTTTACATGATGTTATTTTTAGAGTTGTACTTGTATCGTTGTAAAATATAAAACTACCTGATCAACAGGGCAGAAATACAGTCTAGTTTTTACCTTCTCTGCCAAACCTTTATTCCTGAGTGGATAGTTCAGCAACTGATGTGCTGCACAGCATTTAGTCGTTTCCTGTGTCCTACATGCACTGAGGGCCAATGACTGAGGTACTGAGCATGTTCCATTAAAAGAGCGTTAAAGGAAAATGCTTCTCTGCCGAGTGTGAAGTGAAACATTACAAGGCTGATAAAACAGTAGTGCTGTGTTCGGTTGAGGACAGACGTGAAGGCAGCAACACTTTTTTTTACCCAGAGTAACTCTAAAAGAATTTTCCTCTGATAAACTTTTAATCTTAAATCATTTTGAGGGATTTCACAAAAACAATGTTTTTAGAGGAGTGAGCTGCCACAGCTGGTTAAACCGGCACAGATTTATTATTTATTGTCTCCCTATTTCACATAACAACTAAGAGAAAGTATGAGAGGGATAAACATGTTAGTGTTTATGACAGCTATTTAGATGATAGGCAATATATACCTTTAAAATGGAAAAAAATAAAAACTTTCCCTCAGAATAAAAAATGGAAGTTGCTTTTCTTCTCTAATCTCTTTCAAACGCATTTGCAGGTCAAAGTAACTTTATGTATACTTTGCATTTCATGTCATAGTTGTGAGGATATGAAACTCCACCAACTGTCAGTATATCTCTGTGATCAAGCCTCGTCTCTCTGGGTTCTTTCAAGTCTTCCAGTGAAACTTTGTTGTTTTTCCCTCCGTCTGTTGTTCTGTTGTCTTTGTCCTTTCAATGCTCCCTGCTGCATGTTTTGTTTTCTGACTTTTAATCAACCAGCACTTTCACTGCAGGACCCTTAAGGACAACATTCAGCCGATTGGAGTGGTACTGTAATCCTCAGCCCCTTTCTATCCGTAATTCTTTCTGTTCTTGCTGTGTCCCTCAGGATGGCACTGAATCCACTGGACATGTTAATTGTCCTTTCTTCACATCCTCATTTCGACTGTCTTTTTGTCACTGTTCTATCTTTTTTCTATTTTTTCTTTCATCTTAAGTTCATTTTCTCCTGCTGCATGCTGCTTCTCATTCCCTTTTCAACTTTTTCTCTGTTCCCCTAGGATGTCTTTTTATCCTCCAGATACATCCACTCCTAATTCTTCTTCATCGCGTACTTAGCAGGCATTCTTTCCCCTCTCTCTTTTTACTTTCTTCTCTCCTTTCAGTGCAATTTTTTGTCATTATTTTTGAAAAAATTTTTTCTATCTCTGTCCACACATAAACTGTATGTGGAGATGAAAAGCTTTTTTTGTGTGTTTTGTGTATCTAAGCACAGCTGTCATCCCACACTAGCAGACCTCTGTTTCTGTGACAAAAAGACCATTATCTCGAAGATGTTCATGGACTTGAAGGTAATTGTTACACAACTGACTTTCTGGTACATAGAGTGCTTTTACTGTGAAGAAACTCAGATATCTTTTTCTGTCATTTCAGAAGCCCCACTTTCTGTGTGCAGGATCATTTTAAGCAAAAAAAATTGCACTTTAACGATTTCTTGAGGAAAATAACTAAAAGTTATGTTAAAAAAGAGTATAAGTAAAATATATAAATGTAGTAATAAACCACACTAAGCAGCTATCTTTCTGTTTTCTTAATGCTGAATGATGTCCAGGTATTTTAATTGCATGTAAGTTAATTGTCATTGTTGAATCTTAACATTTAAAAGTGGTTTTCAATCCACCATGATTTCTCACTAATCAAATCTTTACATAAAACCTTTTTGCAAATTATAATATAAAGAGTTTTATATGTGCAATACTGAGGCAATTGCATAAAGAATTGTACACAATTGTGGGACATTTTATGGAATATCTCAGCCGTACACAGTGAATGAAGCTTACATGTTTTATTACATGCTGCACATGCTGACACTCCACAGTCTGTCTTATATGTGTCATGAATATGTTGGACTGTTAAAATATTTCTGGTTTAGAAAACATAAAGTCTATAATCAAAGTTATGCAGGAAAATTATTTCTTCCTCTTTTGTGTGATCTCATTCTTTGAGGCCAAACATTAGCAAACATGACTTTGATACGCATTACAATGTAGCAGCAAACTTTGCTTCTTAATGTCACTCAGCCTGAACAATTCATAACTGTTAACAACCAAAAGGTTAATGTGAAATGATTAAAATCAGCCCATGTTTTTGTCGTGTAGTCGGGGCTAATTTACTGACGAATTATTGTGGAAAACAGTAATTCATTTTCAATCAAAACGTCACAGGGTGCATCAGAGCATCAGTGTTGTCAAGTTACTGGAAAAAGGAAATTTGGATACAGATCTCGACAAGTCATTTACAACAAATGACTTCTGAATGGACCATGACAACGTGAACAGTGATTATAAAAATTATGGGCCATTGTTAAGCTTGGTTAGACATTGTAATTAATTTCTCCTGCAACAACAAGTTGTGTCCAGCCCCCTGCTGACGATGTCTAATTGGTGATGTGCTGAGTCTGTTCTCACATCTGCTAACAAAGGAGCTGACAACTCGTGAACCTGATGCTAACAAATTCTTTGCACTCAGCTAACAGCCTCCTGCCTATTTTTCTAGTTTTTCTTTGAGTTATAAATGTTGAGTAGAAACAGGGCATAAAAAAAGAAAATGATGAGTGTATAAACATTGATGAATGCAGTTTAAACAGATAGAAATGTCAAAGCCTCATTCGGTGTCTTTCACTCTTAATCGAACATCCTTGACTCTTTTGCAATGCCAGATCCATCAAAGATTATTTTCTAGCTGTCAAGCTGATAATGGTTTTTGTCACCACTTGAGTTTGAACATCTATTCTTTTTTCCACAAAGTACATATTTTAAAAGTAAGATAATAGAGAACATTCATACCTCTGGTTTTAGTTTTACTTGTTAGGATACCTGTAGGAATCAAGCATCCTTATTTTAGAAACTTTAAATTTTTGATGTTGTTTTCAGGCATCTAAAAACGATGCCATCCCTATTGGCAGTTTAAAAAACTCAACTGTAAATTATTATATACATTATTTCTGTGTTTGGGTATCTGAAAACTGAGTTAACGGTAACGGTTAAAGGTAAGCCAGGAGATCTGTTGAAAGATTTTCCAAGTTGTGGATATTATTTCTCTTCTTGCTTTCACCTCCTTTCTGTCTCATCAATAACTCAATCATCACAGCCAAATGCATTTGTCGATATTTTCTAGACGTTGTAATCTATTTGTCTAAAATCTTTGAAGTAAGTTTGAAGAGGTCATGTGCAAAATCCTATCGTATTTACACACAAACGCCCATCCTGCAAACATTACAAAGGCAGTTTTTCAAGTACAGTTTCATGTTTTAGGCCTTTAAGAATTAAATCCATCAGAGTTGAGGTTGAGTTGAAAGACTTAAAAAGACAAGAGAAGGTCTGAGTTGATAATTATTTGCTCAGATCTTTAAGAAAGCTTGCCCAAGTTTTTTAAAGTTTGAATCCATCACTTTGCATTTAAATTTGGATTCATTCAAAAGGAGCAAAGACATTTTGTTTTTGTGTTTTAATCTCACAAGAACAAAAACTATTTTTAAACATTACATTTCAAAAGCTGAGGTCAATTACTTGGACCTCAAGGGTTCTCATTTACTTTACTTCTGTCCCTCCTGGGAAGATGGAGTCTTTGTTGCCAGCTTTCCTGTCACTTTCAAACAGCAGCTTACTTTAGAGCCTCTGTTGAAAGGGTTAAAATGTGCTAATTTGTGGCCCCTGGCAGCTTTTTTTACGAGTTATAAAGACACTCAATTTATGATGAAACTACTCTGAAATTGAATTAATGCTACTGCAGGAGAAATGTGATGATGTAGCTATTTTTGCCTGCAAAGCATAGATTCTACTTTAAAACCGATATACTTAGTAAAACTATGATATACATCATCTTGCAAAAGTATTTGTACCTCTTGGCCCTTTTCCCAACGACATACATTAATTTATTTAATGAGATTTTATGTTGTGCACAAAGCAAAAACCTCAAAATTGTGCCACACATTTGTATTTAATCCGCATTTCTCTCCCGTAGATTTCATTCTGAAGTCACTGAGTAGAAGTAGAAAGCAGGTTTAGGCTGTAAAACATCAAGCATTGAACATCTCAGACCTGTTCAGTTTGGGGCAGCAGCAACAAACACAGACACAGAAAAGTGGTCAGACTGAGATATTCTGTTCAGAAAGGTTTTATGACAGCATTTGACCTTGCTAGTGTAAGAAAAACCAACCCTTTCAGATTTAAAGAACTGATGAATACAGATGAAGGGCTTTTGGCAAAAATGGATCTGCCTTAGATTAAAGATTGGAGCCTTTTGTGGTTGCGATTATGCATGCATTCCCTCCATTCAGCAAATGCAAGATATCAATCGATGGCAAGCATCAGCACTTTTTAAGTTTTAAAGGCCAGTGACCTGCCCTCTGTTTCTGCTTGTGTGTGCATGTCTTCTTAATGTCTCAGAGTGTTATGAACTGAAAAGAAACGCCGGATATGAACATCTGTTTGGCAAAGATAAATTGCTGTTCAACCATAAAAAAAACATGTATCGCTTTGTGTGTTCTATCACTTATTTCACAGTCATCGCTCCACTTCTTCCTGAGAACCGTGTGGACGCCTGTGTGTCTGGATTAATATCAGCCGCTGTCAGTCAGCCGGCAGGACTTTAAAAGGTGCTGATCAGCAGGACCACTGATGGGTTAAATACCCCACGTCCTGATGCTTTGATCTCACTGCTGACAAAGTAAGAGATGGGCTGTGTGGGGTGGAGGCCGACAACGTGGGAGATGAAGGGGGAAGAGGCGATCAGAGGAAAAGATCCAAGAGGCTGAGTTTGAAGCATAGGGAAATGGGGTTAAAGTGTAGCACTGCGGGTAAAAGAAAAGATCCGAGGAGCGAGAGGGATAACACAGAAACGATGCATTTTGATAAAAAACTGTAACTGATAAAAAAATGATTTTAGATGCTAACATTTTAGCCATTGACCTGTTTATCTTCCAGTCCATAAAACTGTAAGGAGAGCATATGATTCATATAAAAAACACATTTCTCTCCAAGACACCAAATCATTTAGACAAACTTCATCAAGAAAAGTTAAGCTTGATACTGTGGCTGTATGCAAAGTTTTTCACAACAGGCTCTATATATTAACATTATAAGTATTTTTCCAAGTTAGCTTATTACTGCATGTAATTTACAAAATGTAATGATTTCTTGTATATTTTCTATACTTACATGGAGATTTCAATACATACATTCTTATTGCTTTAACATCAGAATGAAGTGGGAAAAAGCGATAAAACCATCAAGATGCTCTATGTTTTGATAGATCTGGCTTGTGCACTTTACAAATGTTATGTTCTTCAGACAGACTTTTAGGTCTTAGAGAAGATTATGTTCTGTGGAGCTGAATAATTCCCTCTTAGTTTGTAACTGTGTGACATTGTAAACCAATATTTGATGAGATAGAAACTTTTCTCGGCTTATGACAAGTTTTAAAAGTACACAAACATTTTGCCTTCACTTAGGAGCTCAGATAGCTTCACAGAACCATCATTTCTTACACTCTGTTTGCATGTTTATATTTCTCCTCAGCTTTATTTTACAACTTTTGCATCTAGCAAAAGTTTCCACCGTGAATCATTAAAGATTTATCTTATCTTCACAGAGAAAACGTCAGGCTGACAGGGAACAATGCAGACAAAGATATGTGGAAAATGGGACAAGACCAAAAAAAAAAAAGTGAAAAGATGGTGCAAGCTGAGCAGCAGCCCAGCAGATCGACAGATAAAACAGCCTGGCGAACCGAAGCATTGAAAAAAGAACATGCTTTCTCTCTGTCCTCTCCGGCCAGAAGTTGTCAAAGCCGTGGCAGAAGGTGACACTTGCAGCTTTGCTCCCTAGCTGCTTCATAAAACCTCCTCGGGTCTATTTACCTTCTGCAGGGATTACATTCGGCACTCAGCTTTCACTGCGGCTCATTTGGGAAAATCTCTCTTGTGTTTCTCTGGCTCAGCCACTGTATGGTTTAACATATATGTGTATGTAAGAATGGGGACAGACAGCCTGTGTCAAAGGGAGAAAATGTGTGTTTGTCAGTGTGTGTAATTCTATCAAGGGGAGGTTTCTTTTCTGTCTGTGAGGTTACTTTCATCCACAAGTGTCTTATTTGGCACAGAGATGATTTTCTGACTGACTGCGTTGTTAGTAATTTCCCTGGCAGGCACATCTAAAAGAAAAGACAGGGTGGTTGGTGTTTGTTGTGGAGATCAGAGGATGTCAGTGGAAGACGTCACATGTCAAGAGGGATGATTTTCTTTTAAAACTCTGGATGGAGGCAAGTTATTATTTATTCAGCTTTGAAAGGTGAAAGGAAGATTCACGATATGTAGATTGTCTGGATATTCTGTCTTCATTTTAAATGAGAAATATTGTCTTTCTTCTTTGTATGACCCTGTATTTGAATATTGTGAACAGGAAGGACTTTATATATATTGTTGTTTTTCAGAAGAACAGTAGAAATGAAGCTCAAACACTCAGAACCTTGTGCAGTGTGTGTGTCCCTTATCTTTTTCTAAATGCCAATCAGAAAGATGCATAAATTAAGTTTTTTATTCAACGTTTATATGTAAACATTTCTACGTCTCTAACAAAACAGAACATTTTATTAGAACAGCACGCAAAGCTTCAAAATTCAATTTTGAAGCTCTATTTGCTCAAATCTAATGGCCAAAATATTTAACGTGTGTAAAAGGTTTTGCATTAATCACCATTGTTTGCTTAAAATGAAGCGGCGCTATCAGATCTAACTTTCATGCTTTGAGGAACGGCTCCTGTTTGCTTAATGCTCAGCTTCACTGGTTGAGAATAGGTTTACCCTGCTAGAGTGGAAAGTGGCCTTTATGTAGTTAAGCCAGGTATACAGAACAAAATACACTTAACATAAAGTCAAAAAAAATACTTTGAAGCTTGTAGTCGTGACATGACAATGTCAGAAGTATAAAACTTTTATTAGTAACTGTATGTGGAGACCTGGAAACTCAGACTTGAGTCCCATGTTGTCTTTCACAGAATTTACATACTTTATTTATAGCTTCCTCAAATTCTTCTAAAATTTTAAAACATGTTCTAGGGCTATTATTACTCTTTCTTCTGTCAAGTACCAACCATAAACCAGGGGATACCTTAAGGGTAAGAACGGATTTGACAGGAAAGCCTGTTATTCTTGCTACTTTGTTGACAAAATCTGGGTCTCCTTTGAGGCATCATGGCTGAGGCTCCTAAAGCTTAACGTCTTCGTGGAGATGAAAAACACTCACAGCTTCACCACAGTCGTCAAAAGCTCAGTGCTGAACATTCCTGTCCCTCCAGTGACCAACTCAAACAGAAACCTCCAGTAAGCACCGCAGCTTTTTTCTTAAACATGGCAGAAATGCTTTGCATTGCTAATACCATATTAAAGTGGCACATATGTGCCTCTGGTGTTGCCCATGGTAGCTGAAAACCAACAGCGCTGCTACAATCAGGCGTCTTGCATATGAAGGTAAGGAATTTTATTTTTGTGATGTGTGTTTAGGCCAAGACAGCTTTTAAATCTGAGTTGACTAAATTTCTCAGTTCATTTTACAGCTACATGTTGGATGGCAAATCACTCCGAGTCAGGAAAAATCTAAACAGTGAATACATTTGACAGATAGTTTTTCTGCTTGCAGGTTTCCTGGAGGGTTGTTGGAAAAAATCAACCAGTAAATTCTGCCTCTTATCAAAGTGTCAAACCCCTTTCAGTCCCAGTTCTTTGTTAAAAAAATGATTTGGTATGAAAAACTCCTGCTTGATCCAAATTCATCTGAAACAGTGAGAAAACTGTGCGCCTTCACAGTGGATTCTAAAAGTAAAATGATAAGAACGTGAGTTTGGCATGTGCCATCCTGCAAAATCTTATTCTTCAAGCCTGAAAACATCAAGTAGTGTTTGGTTACTGGGACTAAATGCTTTGATTCAAGTCAGTAGAGCTTTTGTTTGTTGGAATCTGGAGAGAAACAGAAGGTCGTCCTGAATGAGTTGTAACAAACGTTTCGCTATTGTAGCCGAGTCGACGTTTTCACGCACATCATCCTCTGACCTTAAATCCTATGGGGTTGAATTTGCGCAATTTAACTATAGTTTGGGAAATTTATAGTCAAAAAGTTACATTTTACAATTCCTGTACACTTAAACGATGCCAGAGAAAGTGCAGGAGGGAAAACTGGGGTGACCAGTGCTGCCCATCCCCCACCTGTTGCTGCACACTGCCAGTCAGCTGAATCCAAGACTTGTCCATTTTTATTATATTTACAGAAAAAAAAATTTGATTATATCTAGTTGAATTAGTCATGGCATTTTAATAAAAATTTGACTTCATGTATTTTTCACACGGCTCAGTCTGAAAGCTGAATAATAATATAAATACATAATTGAAAAACTAAAATCTCCTGAATTAAACACTTGAGGAGGGCGATTACACAATTCATTGTGTCCTCTCACCTCATCTTATTCCACACTTATTTTTTAAGTGTATAGTAATAATTACCTCAAAGTTTACTCTCAAAAACTGTTCCACTTTTTTGTATTCAGCACCGTTTAATTATATAACATCACCATTAAACTGTGCTGCTCTCATCACACACTGAGCTTCCTGCCACCAGCAAAACACACAAGGGAGGAAGAGCGTGTCGCTCATTCTGCATTTACTTATTTAAGCACTTTTTCAGGCAGCTTATGTGTCTACAATCCAGTGCAGTTTTGTGCAAAATTTCTTCAATAAACTATTTTTTCAGTAATTAATTATTTGGATTAAACATGTTCATTCTAAATGTTGAAGTTTAGGGTATAATTATCACAACAACCCACATTTCTTTTTGAGTTTGTTTATGTTCTATAAAAAGCAACATTAGAAAAATACTGAATGTTTCTAAGTTCAAATTCTCTTGCTAATTCTGGCTAAATACTTTAGTCTGGGTTTTGCAAAAGATATATTTGGTTCTACCTCTGTTTTCAGTTCAATGAAGTCAATTCTGACTACAAGTGGTTTTACTAAATTTTATTTCGAGGTTAAAAAAACTGTAAATGGGACTGATTAACAAACTGATGGCATGCAGTGTATATATATATATATATATATATATATATATATATATATATATATATATATATATAT
>CAEGAF010040125.1:0-22414 GCA_903067075.1 Micropoecilia bifurca | reverse complement strand
TATATATATATATATAATGAACATACTTACTGTATGTAGGCATTTCAATATATTAGTTAGAAAAAAAGGTATAATATAGTTTGACCTTTTCATTAACGTTAACACTGCATTTGCATGGTGTTGCTTGTGATCAAGCGTTATTGCTATGATACTTGAATCACACTTGTGTAAGCAATATTGCACTGGTGCACATATCTGGCATACAATGAGACTTTCGGTGTTACAGAATGCTTCTAAATATTTTTTAAAAATGTGTTTAGGTCTGGATTATTGGGAGATCAAATTATTCATGGCACCATGTTAACAGCAAGTTTAACCCACAGTGTTTATAAAGCACAGAAATCTGTTAATCTGAAGGGAATCTATCAGTCGGTTGTGATTCTGGCTCTGCTAATTACAGCCTGTTGATTTAGGAGCAGTTTGTGTTATCTTTGGTTTATGGCTGGGCAGTAAACCTGAAGGTGTGGGGGAAGTGTGCCTGTGTGAGTGAAGAGGTCACTTGAACCACCTGGACTGGCGGACAGCTGCTGCTGAAGCACGTCCTGCTCAGAGTGGGTTTTATTGTGGACAGACATACATCTGAGCACAACTTTGGTCATTTCCATTCGTGCATAGCCACAAGTTTACATAGCAACGCAGGATAAAATTCAAACATCTTGTCACTCCCATGTGCTAATGACAGCAGTTTCACATCAAAGCTTTTGAGGATTTGTGTTGCGTATGTGCGTTTTGCTTTGTAATTACATCCTTAAAAACCAAATGTGTTTTGCTTCGTAGGTGGCTGCACAGTTACAATGAGGCATGCACGCTCTCAGACGCCGAAACAAACACACACACTGCGCCACGCCAAAACATACAAAACAGCATTAACAAAACAAAAGCATTTCCTCTGAGTTCCCGGTTTCATCTTGACAAGATCTTTCCATTTGTGTACCGAAAGTTGGGCTCTCAGGTGTGGATGTGCGCAGTCACCTTTGTTGCGATGGGACTAGCAGGCTGTTGTGCCTATACACACCCCACCGCCGAGGCCTCACAGAGATGCTGAGGAGATGAATAGGATTCTCAGGAATGACTGGCGTGTTGGAAACTCTATTCTCCTGCACATGGAGAAAGGCGTGTCGAGTTTCACGTATCAGGTGAATATGTCTGTATTAGCCGTTGGGTTTGTATGGGTGGAAATAATTATTCATTGCATTTCAACAGGAAAACAAATAGAGAATAGGAAGGGAAAGAGAGCTCAATGTCTCTGGTATGGTCTAATGTTGATGAGAGTTTTTATGCAGAGGCAGATTTCGACAAGCTGGGTCCAAGGGCAAAACAAACATGGGGAACCTTCACTTCACTTCTTTGTCCATCTTCATCCATCAGCCTTTTAACTTGCTATTGCTTGTTTCGTCAAGTATGTATGATTGTGTTTTTTTTTTTAGGTGATAGGTAATTACAAACGTCTCACATACTCTGGTTGAGTTATTCTATAGTCAAGCCAGGACAACTGATTAAATTGAGGATTACTTTGAGCTGTTTCACATCCTTCAGCTTGTTCGTACTTCTCAAACTGTCCAGTGTTTTGATGTTACCAACATAAACCATAAAATGCATTTTATAGGGATCTCACATGACACACCAGCACAAACTCTTATACTGTATAATTGGGAAGTGGAAGGAAAAAGTTTCAGTTTTTTATATATATATATTTTTAAAAATAAAATTGTAAAAGGTGTGATACGTATTTGTATTCTGCCTACCTTGATATACCTCTACTGGCTTTAAACATATCAAGACATCTTTTTTTTCTTTATTTGCAAAACAACACAGAGACTGGATGAAGAGCATCTGTGAACCACACCTATCAAATGTATTTAGGCTTTGACTTTGGGCCACTTTAACACATGGATATGTTCATGCTGTCTGTTTACAAATTAGGCAACTTCTGATAACAATGACTTACACTGAATTTTATTTAAATGTGAATAACTGATGTGGAATACAAGTAAGGACATACTTTTTTTTTGTACTTATAAAAATGTTGAAAACTATGAATGAATGAACTTTGTGGTAATTGTGGTAATAAAGTGGCAAGAAAAGGTTGAAGAGTATGAATTATTATGTATACTTGCATATCTATATGTTTCATCAGATCTTGCTTTTTCCTTGGAATCAGGTAAGAGAAATGTGATGCCAGCAGTGTTTTAGCCATGGTTCAGGGAAGCTTTGTAACCTCCTGGATGCGCTGCTGATGTATCCTGGCAGTTAGTTTGGTAGTTTATCATTGGTTCACATTTTCTTGTGTTAATGGGGAAATACATTTGTAACAGTGTCCAGACTGATAAAAGACAACACCTTTGTTTTTGTTTCTTATCTGTCTTTGAATTCCAATAAATTGAAAGGATTTCTTGAAATTACTCATCAGATAGTAATTTTCCCCCAAAAATGTGATGAATCTCAGAGAGGTTACAACTCAACATGGGGGACAATTACCTTTTCACAGCTTTTCCCTCTTATAAATTAAATCATATTTTGAAATTGGATTTTGTGCTTGCTCAGGTTATTTTCTTCTGATACAATTTAATTTTTAGGCTCTGAACCAAAATTAAAGAAATTTGTAAAGGAAAATATTTTTGTGCACCATTTGTGCTGCTAAGATGGCATTTTGTAGCTTTGGGTAAATATCAAGATGCAACTATTTGCGATTCATAAAATGTTAACAGATTAAAGTTTTACATTTAGAAGTGCCACAGATTGGTATAACTGGGCAACACTCTAAAACTGAAATTGAACAATTTCAGTTTGGGTCCAGGCTTCAAATCTTAGGGAAATTTAAACTCTTGCAACGCGGTAGTCAATATATATGGGCATAAACACACGAAAATAACACGTAGCAAGTTATTAACATGAAATAACATAATCATTTGTTGCCTTCCTATGCAATTCAACTTGATTCTCATCTCCCTTCAGTCCCTGACTGGGATTTCTTTCACTGAGCTGAATTTTTCTGCTTGAATGTCACCTGAACCTGTCAGCGAAAAGAAGGAGTCTTTATGAATGATGGCATCAGTTTTCTGCGATGTTTTAGAATTGTAGTCTGCAAATGGTTTTAGTTTGGCAATGGGGCGAAGGAAGTGAAAGAAGCCATTCAGTACATTTTGGCCACACTACTAGATATTGAGCTACTGAAATTTGAGTAGGAGGAATGTTTAAGACATTTTGCAGGCTGAAGATGAATAACTTAAAAAAGAATGCTTTTTCAAGGTAATCTTGAATTTTGGTGACATTTCATAGGTCTTTTCCGCCTTATTCACTTATCTTAAAAGATTCTTGCTGCCTTTTCGTAAGTTACTACACTAAATTTAAATAATGTGCCGCATTGAAGTAACAGACTGTGTCAGTAACTGATGACAAAGGTAATCTGTGTGCGTGTGTGTGTGTGTGTGTGTGTGTGAAAGCCACCAGGGATCTTTACAGAGCTGCTGTGATGCCTTGAGAATAAGAATGAGTTGTTTAATGTCACTCTTAGTCATTACCAGGTTACTGATCTCAGCTGGACGTTGTTGCAGACATCAGCGTTGTCAAATGAACCTTGTCTTGATAATAACTTGGAGATGTTAAGGCTGCCAAAAAAATGGGTAAAATGGCTTCTGTTAAAATTTCTGGCTGCACTGACTTTCATGGTGACTAGCTGCCTGTTTGTATTTTTAGACAAATCTCCACAGAGAATCACCTTTGGATATGACAAAGGGTTGTTTCCAAGCAACATGTTTTTACTTAACAGTAGCACGTGTTTTATCAGTGGGATTTGGATGACATTCTGAAACCATTCTTGGCTTATTTTGCATTACCTTCAAAGTTGTTCACGGATTATTACATATTATTTTATATCATTACAATCCTGTTGCATAATTAATTAAAGCAATACTATCTAACATCTTTGTTTAATAGCTGTTTTACATAGTTTTATGCAATTTTTTTCCACATTTGTCTTGTTTTTACTGTACACATATTGGTAGTGGACATAAGTGAAAGGCTATAAAATAAGTAAATCTTTCATTACAGCAGCAGTTCTACAGGATCTTGGTCCATGAACTGATTAACCCATTGATGATCGTTAATAAATGTTTTTCCCCATTTAGCTATTGAAATTTCTAGTAATGACCTATGTCCATCTTTCTGTAAGAGACTACTGAATTTTTATTTGAAATTTTTTAGTCAAGAAGTTATTTATTTTATCATACAGCACCTTTGATTTAGGCGTATTGGAGCAGGTATGCATCTAAACATTGCAGAACAAGAGCCAATGAGGCCTGAAAAACCCTGAATTAAAATCAATTCTTGATTCTGCAAAGTCTGGCAGAAAGCAGGGCTGTGTGTTGCTATTGAAACTGAACCAAAGAATGTGTTTAAACACAGTTAATTTATGACTTAATTACTTCACAAACCAGATTGATTTGGATGACATTTTTCTCAGATTAAGTTAAATCCATTTATTGTCAACAAAAATTCAAACAGATTTCATTGTGATGTACTTTTACAAAACCTACAGGTCCATGTAAAGTGTTTCAGTTTGGTTTTGGTGAGGATGAATGATACGCCAGTATCTGAACAATATGCCATCATATCTTCTCATCTGACCTACCCACAGTAAATCAGGTACAACAACAGCAACACCTAAGCCAATTTTTAAAGGTGGATTTTAGTGATTCTATTGTATTGACAAAAACAGGCGTGTGATAGTAAGAAAAGCATTTTGATTAAGTTTGATCCTTTTTGTCTTTTTTTTTTTTTGCATTTATGAAGCCATTTCAAGAAAGGACAAACACAGAACTATCTGACAAGGGTTGTGTTAACCTAACTACCAACCAACACAATATAATCTGAATAAGGAAAATAATTTTGTATGGGTATGGGACCAAAATTTGTCTTAGCCCAGAGACTAACAATCCTCCTAGATCCGGCCAGGATGATATGCACTATTAATCCTGATTATCCTCTCTGACTTTGTATCCGATGGTGTTTTGCTTTTCAAACTTCCTTATCTTCTCCTATGAAACTGGCAAATGAACAGTAAGGTGCAACTGTGTACACTAATGCAGGTAAGTATATCTGTTTAGTAATGACAAAGGAAGCGATCCAACCAGACTTGATAATCGTACATAGATTGCCTTGTGGAGCAACAGCAAAGTCTCAGCCGTTCTAATCCCTTAACACACTTATCGCCCTCTGTTTGTGTGTTTAAGCACAGCTACACTGCCTGTGGTTTTCGACAAATGTGTACCAAAACAACTCAACTGCCATTATCTTAAAATTCCCTGTAAGTGCAAGGCAAACACGCGTGTGACACTAATTGTGCCGGCTGGCCTTAAGGAATAGCATTGTTGTGACAACAGATTAAGAATATGTCTGAAGCCTTTCCTAAATCTGAAAAGAGATTAAGAAGGAAATTGAATGTATCCCAAATATATCCCCCGTCTCGCCAAACTGGGGGATGATGCAGCCGAAGAGGCAGGAAGCGAGTAGATGCCAACAGGAAACAAAGAAGGCCCAAATCTTTCCTGTCTGTTTTTTTTTAAACAATGAGCAGTTAAGATTATTTCTCTTCATTATGCGTCTCGCCCTTCCTTCATTGTTTTTCCAGCATGCTGAATCAAAGCACATGGAGTTAATGGTAAGTATTGCCATAAAACACTCTTGCCTGACACACTTGCATTCACACATAAGCACGCACAGGCATTCTGGCAACATCATTCATGCTGGAGTTATGTCATCTGTGCACACAAGCCTTGAATTTGTTAGATTTGTTCTTGTCGATGTTTTTCTACAGCAAATTTTGCTGAGTTAAATCAACATTGTGCTGAGTCTCCTTGATCCTTTTCAGAATTGATATTAATTTAACTCTCAGATAATTATTTCAAAAAAAGATTGATTATAACTACTTCAAGAGTTACAATTACTTAACCAGTTTTTTTTTTTTTTTTTTAGAAAAACCTCTGAAATGTTAAATTAGCTCTGCAAAATTTGCTGTAGAGTCCAGAAATTATTACAAGTGTCATAAGAAATCTTGATCCCAGTTTGATCAGGGGAAAGCTACAGCAAAAGAGGTGAGTGAAGGTTTTAGCTGTCTAGTCCAAAAGAGGATCAAATACATGAAGTATACAATTTGCTGTTGGGATTTTGTTCCAAATGAGGTTTTATAGATAAAGCTTGTTTTTGTTGTAAGAACAACGTGCAGATTCCTAATTTATAGTAGAAAAAAAGGTTTGAAACAATTTGCTTTACCATGCTATTACAACATTTCCAAATGAACTAAATCATATAAATGTTGTATGTCATGCCTAATAAATTCTAACTTTAGCTTCGGGCGTTTGTCACAAAATGGTTTCGATTAAATTTATCATTATTAGAAGACAACGTAGTTTTGGTTCAGATAACTAGATGAAACTCAATCTACTAAATAAATGTAGCTGGATTAATGTAATAGCTTGAGTAATATCCCATTTTGTTGTTCTGACATCAGTTTCAGACAGACAGAAATACAACTTTAGTAACTTTATGTGACTTTATTTGAACTGTCAAGTACAAAAATAACTTATTAATCAAAATCATATTCAAGAGATGAGTGAAAAAAAAATTCACAAAATTCAAATTAAAACATTCATTCAGGTTGGATGGAGGGAAAATGTGAATACATATCTGGCAACAAACAAGAATTTGATTTGTGTCTGGACTTTGACTGGACCGTTCTGAATATGCTTGGCTGTTCTATTCTATTATAGCTCCAGCTGTATTTTTATTTGTTGTATTTCAAGTATATTTCGGTCTCCTCCCAGTTTTTCATTTTTCACCGTTCTTCTTCCCGTCAGCCCTGAACGGCTCCCCTGACCCTGCTGAATGAAACCATCCCCACATTATTATGTTTTCTTCATTGTCATGTATTAATTTTCTAACAAATCAAAAAGTTAAATTTTTTTTCTCATCTGACCCGAACAACTTCTTATATTGGCTATGTGTTTTAAACCAAACTTTGTAAAACATTTTTAAACAATTGTGTAATTTTGCCATTCTTTCATGTCAGAGTTCATATGAATACTTCGGCATGTTGCCGTCTATAACCTGAGCATTTTATTGTTACTGTTTGGGTTGTCATACGGCGCATGCTCAGAGTCAAACAGAGTATTTTGTATGAGCTACAACAGGTCAGATCAGATCACAAAGTAAAAAGTTTAAAAGACACGAGAGAAATCCGAGGGGGAAAACAGTTTTTGAAAAGAAAAAAAAGAACAAGAATAAGGAGGAAGAGGGAGGGAAAGAAAAATATAAGCAGAGGCAGAAAGTGGAGGCGCGAGCATGAGAGGGAGGTGTGTAGAAAGAGGAGTGTGGGAAAAATCAATATGCTCTCTGGAGCAACTGGAAGAGACAATCAGTCCTGTCTGACCCCCGTCTCCCCTTGGTGTCAGTGTGTGTGTGTGTGTGTGTGTGTGTGTTTGTCTTTTTGTATATGTGCGCTTTTTGTGCATGTCTTCAATTCAGAAATGCCTGTATGCATTTGTAAGCAACCGAGCCATAAATTGACTTTTGAATTTATGCAGATTAATGGTCCGATATGTCCGACTCGGCGTGGGCAGCTTGTGTGCCTTTGTCTCGTCCTGCATTTGCTGTCCTCAGCTCAGATATGCTTTATTGGCACGACTGTCGAGGACAAGAGAAGGATGGTGCCAGTGATGCTAATGGGATAAAACTTCATTACTTTCCCTCTATCAACTTTATGCGAGCGTCGATCGAACATGGACTTGAGGCGGAGTTGGAACAGAAAGGGGCCGGCGTGTTGCGAATGGACAGTGTATAGAGGCTTTAAGTGGCAGCGCAAGAGCTGCATTTAGCTGACGGTCACCCACAGTCACTTTTCCCTGCAACCCCATCTGGCTTAATGCCATCTACGGAATCACCTACACACACATGCCATGGGCGGTGGGCCAGCGACATTCGGTGAAATGGTTTTGCTTTGATAGCTATTATCAATGGAAAGAAGAAAGGGCTCCTTTTTCTTCCCTCCCTCCTTGTGTATGTATGTGCGTTTGAATGGTTAGGGTTTCTTGCAGGCCTCGAGGCCAGCAGCTTTCACAGGCCATCCACTCGACGTTTGGGGTTTGTATAGCTGCCTCGGCCCTCCATTGTCCGTTTCCCTCCTGAATTCAGCTTCTCCATCTGCCCCCGGGGGCCTCTCAGACCATCGGGGGGTGTGGGTGTAGATGCACAGATGAAAGCGCAGACAGGAAAGAATGCAACTTCTCTGGGAGGAAGAAGTTTACCAATCATAGAACATCTCTTGTTTAATTCTCTGCAGCATCATCTGATCACTTCTTCCCTTCACCCTCCTCCTCTCTGCGTCTCTCTCTGCTGTGCAGTTGCAGGGGGTTAATTGAGGTCTGAACAGCAGGGGGGGGAAGAAAGGGGTGTGTTATGACACCTTTCTAAAGAGGACACATTCACAAACCTGCAATACACAGCTTAGTGTATACCAATCTGGCAAAACAGTGTGCCTCAGAGTGTTTCCTCCCCTTTTACTGCTTAATCAGACTCCACTTTAAAGGTGTGCTGTGGTATCTTGCACCAAAGTGGTTTTATCAGATTTTTAATTTCTGCTAATTGTGAGGTTGTCTTCATGGCCTTGATTGCCCAGCACTTAGCCAGATGCTTGACTGGATTGAGATGTGAGGAATTTGGAGGCGAAGTCAACACCTCATATTTAATATATATATATATATATATTTCACTGCATTGACAGATGGAAGCAGCAGACATTTTAATATAAAGTGCAATTGAGATATATCTGGAAACAGTGCTTGTATAACAACCAAGGTGTCCAAAGTTTGAGAGCCAACTTACTCATGGCTAAAATAGGTTAGCATTTAGACTTCCAGTAAATGTTTTAAAGCAATTCTAGACGTGGAAAAAGCACTCATGTTTAAAGTAAATATGTGCCAAACTTAGTGTGATGCTGGCCTGCCATTTTCTGAATGTGTTTGAGAGAAACCCGTGTCTGTTTTGGTGTGTGTGTGTGTTTGTGGAGTGAAGTCAGATTTAATGATACTTTCCACTATTTAGACATGGCAATCTTTCCTAAAATCCAGAGACACACTGAAGTAATTAGTCCAACATGTAAGGGTGGCATTTTAAAACACTTTTCACGTGTGGTTGTATCCTCAAGCATGGCTGCACACTCCTCCTGCATTCTCTGTGAGCAGCAGATGGTAGGTCGGTGTTCTTTTGCCAAATTCACCGCTTGAGCCCGTAAACAATCACAACAGAACAACACGAACACCTCAGCAGCTACACATCGAGACCTAAACAGCAATAAGCAGTAGAAGAAACACAAACGAGAAAACAAGGATGCAGCGACACAATCAGGTGAAGAGGATGATCACCCCTCTCCTCTCCTTTGAAAGCTCCATCTGATCTCTTTTTAAATTCTCACTGGGAAGTGTTGCCAAACAGTTGCCATGCTGCTGTCTTTGTGCAACAGTTAAAATGCTTATTGAAGCTGAAGTTTAACAGTGGGAAGCTTTACATCAAAGTCTGACATTCACCTTTTCTATTCCCTCCCTTTTGATGCAGGATAACACACTCATACACACACACGCTTCCCTGAGAATCGACAGTTTAACCGAATCAAAACGTGACATCAGTTTAGGGTCTTCTGAGAGTCTTGAAAGCACACGCACACACACCCACGCACACACACACACAAACAAACGAGCAACTCCTGCGGTTTTTTAGGCCCCTGTTGGCACTCATTACCTCCACAGGGCACTCTCCCCATGCTTTGGCACAATTAGCACAATATACAGAGCAAACACACAAAAACAACTTCCCCACACACATGCATGCATTTTGGCAGCAACGCCATCATGCAGCAGATGCTTCTGAATGAGCTGCTTTGCTGGTAATGATTCATAATGTGACAATTGAAAATCACTCAACACATTCATAACCACTTAGAGCTGCCTATGAATATTCACAGTCTGCAGAATCCACCACATGCAGCATTCAGCTATCAGTCTAGACAACCACACATGTCGACAATGGTCCTTTTTTCTCTGTTTTATATATTATGTATTTTGTACCTCTTTAGCCTTCAGACAATGTTTTGTTTAACATGATGCATTAAAAGTAATTAGAACTGTGCAGAATAATTTGTGGCCAAATTTCCGTTGCTAATGTTTTTTGTCTGTAAAGGAAATTACTTTCCAGGACTCTGTTCCAATGCAATACAAATAACGCTGATAACAGTTGAAATATGTGTCTGTTGTATGGGTGTGTGTTGTAGTCCATATGGAGCCTTCATGAAAGCCTTATTTTACTCCCATGAGAGTAGTTGGTTATTGCTTCTCAAAGGATTTAGAGTTGTGAGTCGTTTATCACTCACCGACGCTCGTTTCAGGCTTAAGCTCTCTCTAACTTCCTTATATCACCTGACTGGCAATATTCAGGCTGTCCTGAGGGTTTTGTAGCGGCTACACAGTTGAGACGGACATGAATTTATATAAGCTAGCTAATCCGTGAAGGTCTTACAGATAACTTAAACATTATTTTCCAGCAATAACATTCAAAAGACTTAGATTATGGACTATGTGATAACTGTAAAGTCCCATCAAACTGTCCATAACTTAAACAACCTCTTGGCTGAAATGCATTATGCTGCTATGTTCTTAGTACTCTTCAAAATGGGTTTCTTTAGCAGTGTTTTTCAGTCCTGGTTCTCAGAGGCTGCTGCCCTGCATAGTTTAGATGTGTCTTGGCTCCAACACACCTGATTCGAATGAGCATAGCTCCGCCATACCATCAGAAACGTGTTAATCGCCCATTTATTCAGGCCAGGTGTGTGGCAGAAGGGAAACATGCAGGGCAGAGGGTGGACCAGAATTGAGAAGTGACTTAAAACTTCATTATAAGCTTTGAAAGAAACTAAATGTTTCAGTTTAAATTGAAATAAAACCTTCTATTTTGTGTTTATATATTCGTACATTTGACTCCAGAGGAATCAGTGGCTCACTAGTCATGAAACTCCCAGCACATCTCTGGTTCTGATGTAAGGAGACGCTCCAAACTAGTTGTAGGTTTTGTGAAGCCACAAGAAGGTCGTCTTCCAGTGTTGCCCTCATTTTACCTTCTTCCATCTTCCCTTGGTCGACAGGAAATAAAATCCATTTTATATGATGTTTTTAGCCCTTTTTTGTCCGAACTTTTATACCTGATGCTGCTGCTACATCTGAATTTCTCCTTTGCAGGACAATAAATGCCGTTTCCTGTTTCTAAAAGTTTTGTAAAGATGAACTACTTTTTGCAAGGCACTGAGACATTATTTCTTGTCCCTCTAATTTCTCCTATTTTCCATCCCCCTCAATGGATCAGAAGCAAATTTGTTTTGTTTAGCATATTCACATATTTTCTTTCACAACATAATAATATTTTAACCGGCATTCTCCCACATCTCAATTTAATGTTTCTCCCCAGTGTAAATGTTGCTATGCGGCTATGTGACAGCATTGATCTATTACCGCAGCACCGCAGCAACAATCTCACGGCATGAGATGCAGACAGACACTTTCTCAGGTTGACACTGGACTCCATCTTACTGTGACTGATCACGGGAAACAACATTTATTTATTTATTTGTTTTAGTCGTTTGATCTCATCCGGTGGACAATTTTCTCATAAAGAATGCCAAAACATTTGGGTTTTCCCTTTTAGTCCCTCACTAGTGAGTGAAAAGCTGACAACTAGGAAAAAAAGGGCCGAGGAACGAAACAAGCGGAGTCCTTTTCCTTTCCTTCTGTGTCCTTTTCCTTTTTCACAAGGTGAAAAAGGAAAAGGACACAGAGGAAAATGAGTGAAAACTTGAAGCAGCAGTTCTTTTAATGATTGAAAACAGATGAGGAGAGAGAGGTGATGAAAGATCTGGGAAAGAACCATTTGCAAATTAAATTTCCAAAACAAGCACTTCTCCATCTTTTGCCCGAAAAACTCAGCAGAGGAAGTTAGTTGACTGGGTCATTTGTATTTATATTTTAAAAAATAAAATATTTTACCACAGGATCGACTGAAAAAGGGCAAAGGTTGTGTTGAAAGTGTCAAATACGCTAAATCTGTGGTGTGCAACAACCACAAAGAATAACACATGCAAACTCAATAAAAACGACTCCTTTTATTTACATCCTTTTCTTTGATTATCTACAGCACTTTGTCTTTTCCCACTAGCAGCAGGACATGACTTCATAGATCACAATAAGTGGAATGGATGCATGTGTGTTAGAGACCTGTGTGCAAAGCCCTACTGTGTGAGATCTTGTCTCTCTGTTGCTTCCAAACAAATTCAGACCACATGTTTTTGTAACAGTGACTTTAAGGCCAGAACTGGGAAAGCACCTTGCAGCCCCTTTCCGCCTGCCGCTGCCTTCCAAGCACCGCCGCACAGCTCCGTCCCTCTTCCTCCACCTTCTTCCGACTCTGTCCCGCTTCCTACATCTCTCGCCACATCCAGACCATTTGTCTCAGTCAGCACAACTCTGTCTCCTCTCTCATCTGTCACATATCATTTCTACACTGCGTTAGAGGAGAAGCCTCTACGCGAACGCGAAAGGTGAAAAAGGGAAAAGGACACAGATCAGTGTGAAATAGATTATTGGAGAGTGGGTATATGCTAAGAGTATATTATGTGACCTACTGCCTTGGTAAAAAAAAAAAAAAAAAAACCCCTGAAAGAACAGCCAAGATGAAATATGAATCATAAGAAATTATAATACATGTCCATGGGTAAAATATGCAATTAGGAATCTCCTCAACACTCGTGGGTTGATGCTGAGAGTCAGAGAGATGGAGAGAGAAACTTTCAGGACTGTGACGACGAAAACAGAAGAAGGAAGGAGTGGATGGAATAACAAAGAGAAACAAAGCCGAGCGGAAAATGAAAAGAGGAAGGGAAAGGGTGGTGCTCTCACCTTTTTCAGAGCTGTGCTGAGATACAAAGCGTAAGTGACATCTCCATGACAACGCAGACACAAACATGTGAGTTTAAGTTTAACACAACTTGTTGGGACACAAATTTGTTCCACACGGTCACACTACAGTCTCAAAATCCAAAAAGGTTTCTATTAACAACTATTCATAAATTCAAGATTGAGGTGAAGTTAGGCTTAGTTTCGGTTGATGAGCTCCTTCTGATTAAATTATGAATTATTCTTAACAGATATAATAAACCAAATGGCAACACATTCCTTGAGAAAATCTTGTTAGTGCAACAGCCCTTATAACGTGCAGCTTTTTAATTCTTTTTCTTTCTTTTTTTGCCGTTATTGTTAGACACACAGCTATTTGGACCATTTTTAACGTTAAATAGAAATCTGGAAAGTTTTATGTGTGTCCGTGTTCAACTCCATTTCCTCTTATTCTCTAAATAAAATTTAATGCAAGCTCAAACGATGACAATCTAGCTGCGTGGAATAAAACTCAGAATAAATCCAGCTGTTCTGTGGAGGCCTCAGGGGTTTATTAGTGAACAAACATCATCATGAAGACCGCAGAACACAGTGGAGGGGCTGGAGACAAAGTTATGAGGAAGCTGTAAAAGCAGGTTATAAAACAAAGCAGCAAAGAGTACTGTTCACCCATCATCTGAAAATGGAAAGAATACCAACACATGGGCTTCCACCTAACAATGAGATATTTAGTCAGAAATACAACAAAGTGGTCCATGGTATCTTTGGAGGAGCTGCAGAGACCCACAAAGCAGGCGCGAGAATCTCTGAATAATGATGAACTAAAATATTGTTTTCCAGTTTATTACATTTTACTACAAAGAGTAAAACTGTAGGGCTCAATGTTAAACATCACCTGACATGAACACACAATTCCCAAAGTGAAAAGCTGTGGAAGCAGCATCACACAATGGGATGATTTTCAGTAGCTGGGAAGGGAAAGCTGTTCAAAGTAGATGGGAATTTGGATGGAAGTAGGTTCTGTAGTATCCAGCAAAAAAAAAAAAAATCCTAGAAGCTGCAAAAGACAGCAGATATCTGAATGTTCACCTTCCAGCAGGCAAATAAACCCAGACATGTAGCCACAGATGTAATGAAAAATCAAAGCAAAGCATATCAATGCGTTGGAATGGTCCAGTCAAACTCCAGACGAGTATCCAAAGTCACAATCTTCATATTTTCATTTGTAAAATTTAGACATGAAATGCAAATTAAATGAGTTAAACATTTTCCTTCAAAACTCTCAAAAAATCCAAGCTCTATAAAATTTTTTATACCGTATAAAGAGGATGGCGTATGCAACAGATGCACACATACAGACCCAAAACATTGATTCACTGTCCAATGGCATCCTGAGACCAAAAAAACAAAAAAAAAACTCCATGTCATATTTTTTGTCCAAGTTTGTGAGCCTGCAGAGAGAGATGCCTTGGCTGTGATCCTGGTTGCGTGTGATGGAGAACTCAACAAATTTCCAAACAAACATTCTGGTTACAATTAAGTGCAAGAATCACTGAGACAGAAGTTCTAAAACCAGAAAAAGTGGGAATGGAAGAGATAAAACAAAACAGCTTTGCTTGCAGGTTATATACAAAACAATTACCCTTGCTATTTATCAGACTTCTTTCACAAGACCAAAGTGTAAAAACACCAAAAATGCTGCATGCAGTCTGTAATTAATTAGTCAGGATATATCCAAGATTAATCCTGATAACACAGCAATTCCAAATCACAGGAAATTGTAATTCCCAGAACAGCGAGGAAAAAGTGGAGCCATTAGGCTGAAGCTTTAGGGACTCATCAACTCCAAATGGCTGCAAACACATTGATTTCCACCTGCTGCAGCTGAGTTCACAATGAACATTAATATAAGCCTTGACTCACATGCACTGAGAGAGAGCTCAAGTCTCCTGAGATGATAATAGTCCTGATCTATTTCAATCTTGCAGCAGCAAAACAGGGTAAAAATAACCATCCTTCTTCGTTTCCTTGGTTCACTTTGGCCTTTAAATCTCAAGGCGCTCGAGTGCAAATGGGGGACATAATCCTTGCTTCAAGACCTGGCTCAGCCTCGGGTTTTTCACCAAGCTGGGAATGACTGACAGACCTCCAAAGGTGTCAGGAGCGCATCATTCCATGGCTTTGAAACATCTCAGTTCGTTCATCTTAAAGCTGCTGCCAGCATGTTCCTTATATTCCTTATATTTCCAGATATGCTGGTGTATCTAAAAGATGCCTTCTGTGGATCTAAACATGAAAGAAACAAAGACAATTTATGAAACTTCAAGTCCTTCAAGTCACTTATATTGAAAGCCTGTCTTGTAAAACGTGCATGCTTTAGACACACATTAGAATATTTAAGCTCCTGCTGCTTAAAGTGTCCACACACACATCAACATCTTATAATCACTTCAATATTTTAGGCTGAACGTTTAATGCTATAAACACAGTGCGCGAGTTCCCCGAAGTAGCTAAACAATTAATAGCTGAACCCAAGGTGAGTGATTTTAATTTATGCTCCATGCAAACAGAGCCGTTGCAGAGCCTAACATGATATTAAGCAGGGTTGTTGTTGGATCATTGAGCTGCCATTTAAATAGCTCCCAGAATGTTCTATTTATGCTGCATCACAAATTCTGTCGGAATGTCCAACAAGTCCCACATTTTTGTGGTACTCTTCATTTGTGGGAGTTCGAAGCATACATACAAAAATCATTCTTGAGCTTTGTTTATTTAAGAAGTATTTCTTTGCACACTAATAAAATGCAAGTGTCCAGTGAGGGAACAACATGTTCGGTCTGAGCTGACTTTGAATTGATGATTTTTGTCCAGGATTTTAGGTATGAAAAGGTTACTCTACATTATATATATATAGATGTATATATATAAAAATATTCCAGCAAACATTTCTTCACTTTTTCAAACTGCGTCCATGGTTTTCCTTGCAGCTGTTTCTCTCTCAGTCCAACACCTTCCTTTATTGACCAACACAAGTCAGAAAAAAACCCTCCTCTATAGGAAATGACAAGCTGCTCCACCCCATCTCCAGCGCCACACCCAAACTGCTCACGTCTGGTACCATCTGGATCCCCCTCCGTGCTGACTTGGTATTCTGAGAACAGTAAGCCATTACTCGCCCTAATAACGTTAACCAGCAACATACTTGCCCTAATCCAAACAGTCCTAATGTCTCTCTTTTGCCTCCCCGTACACAACCTGAAACCAGAACCATTTGTGACAATGTAAAACTTTGAGCCATGTAAATACTGGGGAAAAAAAATATGCTTTCTGACAAGCTTTCCTTGTTTGTTTGTTTGTTTTGTTTTTTTAAACCACATGCTACTATGAAATCTTTTACATTTTTCATTTACCATCTCTCAGAACAGTGGCAGTTCTTGCATGGTCTCCAGGCGAGTTAGTTTTTATTGTGTGCCCCCATCTTCCTCCATTCGCTGAAGACAAGGAGTTAGCCGGTGTTTCACCAGACGTGGACTTAGTTTGATAAGGGTTCCAGCTGGACATGCAAACAAGCAATCAAACGTGCTTTGGGTGCAACAAGGCTTAAAAAACACTAACCTAATGTTGAGGTTCACTAAAAATCAGTTGATTCTCAGCTCTGGTCGGAAACACAACATTTTCTGGTCAGTGAAATCGCCTTATCTTGGCATTTCTGGGCTTTCCCAAACAAAAGCACACCTCAGTGTCGATGCTGTGATGGAGTAAAGACAAGTCAAGGAATAGTGAGGCTTGTGTCGTCTGTTAAAACTGAAACTATTTTCTACAATATTTGGAGAAAATACTGTGCTGGTCTAAAATTTGTAATTATTTGGAAAATGCCCACAGAAAGATCCTACCACGTTGATTTCAGCCACTTGAGACTTTTAATGGAATCTGCCAAACAAAAACCATAAACAACAGATGTTAAAGACATGCAATTTATCAAAACACCACTGCGGTGTCTTAACTCCTCTTCGCATATTTATATTCATACAAGTTTTATAAAAAGGAAAATCAGAGAGTGGGCGTGACGCTTGAACAAAACAAGCCAAGTAAAAGAAAAGCTTGCAGCACACAGAGAGGTGCACCGACTGAAGAGAGAACACCTGCAGAAACTCAAACTCCATCAACTAAAAAACTGAGGTTTACCTTATTCCTCTGTCATAATCTGTTAGCTTGTCAAATAAACATTTCTCTGATTATAACCTTGTGTAACTGTATCTATTCAGTGCTAATTTACCACGATGTCCATGTGATGTAGATATTCCTGGCCCCTTCGACGTCTGCGCAGAGGAGTGAGCTCGTGTCCATCAGAGGAGCTGTCCCTCTTGTCTAAACAGTTAAAAGATAGATGTCTCCTGTAATCAGGACACTGATCACAAGATGATGTTGCTACAATTCACATCGGCTCATAAACGTCTGGCCTGGTCCCAATGGGAGGTTCACAACACCAGTACGGCTTGTTTTGATGAATCATTTGTACCGGGAGCACAATTTTGTCTCACTGTACATCTACAGTATGGACTAGATGTTCCCTGATTAACACAAACACAGAATGTAGATATTAAATCTCAGGACGTTTTATTTCAGTCAATGCTGTCAATTCATCTGTAGAGGTAGAATGTCAGGTCATGTTTTTTTTTCTCTCATTTTGTGAAAAGAAAGGAAAGATGGGCACAGTTTCAAACTGACTATCCTTCTGGCAGTTTGTATGATTAACAACACTCCTGACTTCACTAAGATAAATATTTTGGATAGGCCCATCCAGGAAATGCTGTTTAGGAGCAGTTCTTACAAGAAATGTTTTCGGCCCATTTGTAATACGTTTTCTTTTTATTTTTCTTTCCTTTCAGTCTGTGGCTGCAAAAAAGGGAGTCGAAGAAAACAAAAACTGCTGCCACAAAATGAATTCACTAATTTACATGACTCAGTTGCAGCTGGTGGTGGTGGAAGCAGTACAAAGTAAACCAAGAAAAACATCATGAACTCAAAAAAAAAAGCCATGGATAATGGGGTCATGTTCGTGCTTAGTCATGCAAGCAAGCAACATTTTTTAAATAAACAAAGTTCAATTCTGGTAAATTTTGTTGCCACAAAAGCTTATGGGAAATTCTGCATTCAGGGGCCTTCCTTCCTGAATGAAATCTTCTCCCAGCATAATATTGTACTTACAAAGAGGGAAGAAGCAGACATTTTTTGCCCTTCAACTCAGAAATAAACCCCTTAAAACCTAAAAAGGTGAGTGGTGTGGCAAAGACTGAGTGTTAACACAAAGCTTAGCAGGTGCAACTCTATGTGTCGCAGCTGTCTGCTGTTATATGGGCTCAGTGTCAAATTATGCTGAGCAGCACAAACAGGCTTGTTTTGCGGTCTTGCTTATGTTGGTTCTTTGGTTTTGTCTGGCCAGAGAAAGAGAAAAAAAACACAAGTTAAAGTGGGTATCCACTTTAACTTGTGTTTTTTTGTCTTTCCGTTTCTAGTTGGAAAGGATCACTTCAAATAAATGTAAAGTTCTTCACAGCCTAGCTAAATTGGCTGTGGTTCTTGATTGTCGATTTCAGACTCATCCACTTGTCAGGATTTAAGTAATACATCAGTCTGAACATCTGCCTTATTTTCATAATTGATCTTTCTAAATTTAAAGCAAGCAAGTCGAGACCATTACTGAACCCTAGATCAGCAGCACAGCTCCAAACTGAACACGTTCAGTTGTGTAACAAAATAAAAGGAGAATATTGTTACTGTCCACCATAACCATGTAAAAGTCATTCAAATCCCATCAAGAAAACGATGCTGTGTCCATATCTACTGCTAAATGAATCAAAGCTATTCGAGTTGTTCATGTTTTTTATTTTCCTTCATTTCTTAGCCACAGTGACCGGATGCCTGTAAAGGAGTTTTTAACAAGCAAAAATTTCAGATTCTATACTCCTTCCTGAGGACATTATTGCTGCTCAACCAATAAGTCTATCCATGAGAAAAAACAGACCATTCATTCATCGGCCGGCCTTGTCCTCCATTCATTTGTCCGCTCGCAGAGACAATAGGCTGTTGTTGTTGTGTTTACGGTCCCTGTTGGTGAGTCTCTCTCCCAGGCCCGGCACTCTGTGGACTCAGGGTGCCTGTTCACTCTAATAAAGTTTAACAGGCCTGCTTCAGTCCCAGAGGTCCACCGAACACTCAGAGCGACAGCGGAGCAATGCTGACTTTCATTATCTCAAAATCCTATGACCTAATTATATCCAGTCTAATCAGCACTCAGTCCTCCGCGGTGTGGTTTTCATTACAGAGACGTGGTAAGGTGACTGACAGGGATGATTTAAACACTGACGAGTTCAAGGCCTGACTCAAACAAATTACTTAATCATGAAGTGATTGCTTCATTTGCAACACATAGACCCTCCGACACATGGAAAGAATTTATCCCTAAATGAATATTTTCATCATGCGAGAGTCGAGCAGTTTGAACTTTGGATAATTAGAGTGAGTCTAAAAATGTATGCCGATGCACGGGCGTCACTGTGGCAACGTTTCTGATAGCGACTCAAAGCTGAGCGCGTGACAGATCCCTCCCACCGCGGCAGACAATAGCTATGCATCGTGGTTGCCGTGGCGTTGACACATGTAATCAGGACAAACACAGAGGGATCAGGGCTGTGTACGTGATCGTGTCGTTGGCCGTTTCATGTATGAGCTTTTAAACATGGCTGCATGATTAAAACTGTGCAAACACAGTTTTAATGCTCACAGCCTCACAGTTTCCTCGCTCAAGCTCTCTGCTGGCACAACGTCGGCAGGTTGTTTTCACTCCCTCATCCCCTTTAAATATGTTCCTTCTGCTGCAACTATAATTCTCCCAGTCTGACTCTTTTTCATGTTTAGTGTCTGTTTGTCAGTGCTGGTCTTCCAGACCTGGGTGGAGTGAAAACAAGATAAATGCTCTTCAAGTTGAATTATTGTGTGTTGGGAAAAGGAGTTTCGTCATATGTGCACGGATTTTAGTATTAATGGGTCTTAAGGTGCCGGCAGCCTTTGAGATTTCAGCAATCTATTAAGTTCAGAGCAGGCCGTACCCATTAAACTTTAGTACAATATCATATTTGATGTATGTAGTCTGTAACTGAATTATAAGTTGTAACATATGGCTGTAAATTATCCACAGATTTTTCACAAACATTTTTTTTCTATCTTGTTTTGTCTCGTGTCGTGATAAAAGAAAGTAGGAGGAACCATCATAAAGAAAGAGTTTCTGCAAAAAATGTTTCTGTTGACATCTTTGTGACTCTCAAAGTGCACAAACGAGGTTTGGAGCTATGATCACAAATGCTGTCACAGTTGTTCTCCTGTTTACTTCATATTTTGGTTCGGCAAGCCAAATTACACAGTGACCCACCAGCTCTGAGCAGCTAACTCTCTGACAGGATGAGGTAGTGCCAAGCAGCAAATAATTGTAAAATGAACGGAAACTGATTCAGATTGTAACACAGCTGAATTCTGTGGCATACATGTGGACATAGACATTTTGACCATTTACTGGATCTAAAAACAGGAAAATGGTGGAAAAAAACATGCTGAAACCTGCAAAACACTTGAGGCATAGATTCAACTTCAACCTCCGAGTCAACCACACTAAACATGGAGCCAAAGCTACAATGGAATGGATTATATGTAGCATGATATATAAAGAATATGCATATGTTGAAATGGTCCAGTTCAAGTCTATGTCTAATTGCAGTTGAGAATCTGTGGTAAAATCTGTGAAAATAGATTAAGCTTAAGCTCTGACCTTCCTGAAGCTGATTGGTTATTGTGGCAGTAGAGCCACAGAGATTTTTTTCACTGAAGTTACACCATCACAATTTATAACAACTTCAACAAATATGTAAAATAGACACACATCATCATTCAAGTCACCAACTGAAGTGTGAAAGGGTTTTTTAAAAAGGAAAATTAATAGGATGTAATTTATTTTGTTACCTTTGATTTCACCAGGAAAATCCCACTGAGATTAAAAACTTCCTTCATAAGAAAATCCTGCTTCAGACTTGCAGCAGCAGCACAGTTTTAAAAAACCACTTTTTTCAATACACAATTTGGACATGGATAAGATAAAATAACCTTTAGCAAACACCTAATTTGGCCTGAGCATAATAATATTGTAATTTGAAGTGACAGTCCCTCACCTTGTTTGTCAAATTGCAAAATGTCCAGTTCGGCTCAGGACCACGACACAGGCTCATCACACAAACTCCTCTGTTGTAAGCTCCACAAGTACAGAACCCTGTTAACTCAACCCCCAAACCCAAGAGACTTTCATTTTAGGGCAACACTCCAGCTCTAATTAACAAAATCACATTAATGTCTGCCAACCACTTTTCAACAGAATGTTTAATCAACATGAGCAAGTTCAATCCATGACCCATAAAAAGACACAGTCTGAGAGCAGAATCATTATTAACTGTCCATGACAGCACTACAAATAAGGATAATATGAAGATTTGGCTAACGAGTTAGATGTGCAGTTCATAGGTATTTTCCATGGAAGTATCAAAGCTAAATCAATCTTTTCTGTTGTTTTCACTCATGGTTTTTCATAATGTTGTATGACAGCTTAACAGCTTACAAATAAATGAAATTATTTACAGTTTGATCTACATCCTGAGTTAGATTTGGAAAACATATTCAAACATTTCCGAATACCATTGGCTAGTTTGGTATTCTGTTTCATCCTATTTTGTGTCCAGTTCATGCAAAACTTCCTATAGGTAGATTATTTTCATAATATAAGGAAATTAGGCTATCTTAAAATTAGCTAAAATTAGCAAAGTTAAGAAACATGCTAGGTCAAATATTTGTACAATGGGAAAAGAAAAGGTAACACTTTAGGTTTAGGCTTAAGGTTTCCTTTAAGCTATGTTTGATATATATATAGAGAAAGCATTTTTATAACAACATAATTACTTGGTTATGCAATAAAATGGCATTAGAAAATACATAATCCTGCACCTGTAAATCCCATTTCCTTCCAATTTTGATCTTCTGTTTGAACTTCAGCAGGTTATTTTCACTGCGCCTACATACCGAGATGCATTGAGTTGCTGCCATGTGACTGGCTAATTTAAACTATTTGAAAAGTGTTGAAGTTCTAACTTCCTCTTGTTTAAATATTTTTATTCAATGTCAAGAAACAAAAATACGAGTATTTTTGATTCTTGACCAGTATAAAAGAAGGAGAGATATAACTATGTCTGTTTTTGTATTTCACAGGTCTTTCCTATGAGTAAACAATGGACTTATTATACACAGTAAAAATGTCAGTGTTGAATTAACACCCAAAAGTGTCTATATGTGTCCAAGTCAGCTGGTGTTAAATTCAACAATACAGAGAGTCA
>CAEGAF010040121.1:0-10171 GCA_903067075.1 Micropoecilia bifurca | reverse complement strand
CCCCCCCCGCCCCCCCCCGCCCCCCCCCCCCCCGCCCGCCCGCCCGGAGGGAGCCATGCAGGCATGGAGGGAGGGCTAGACAGAGGGATGGAGCTGTGGTTTAACGGAGGATAAGGAGGTGAATTTTTTGAGGATCAAACTCCTGGTGTTCCGGGTCGGTTCTGCTGGTCCAGTTTCAGTCCCAGGTCCTGGTTCTGCATCTCAGTCCGTCTCCAGGTTCTGGTACCAGACGCTGTTTAACTTTCCAGCAGCAGAACCGATTCAGAACAGACATAAGGGCCAAATGCTTCACTTTGGACCCGGAACCAAACGGACGGTCCAGCTGAAGCGACGACCCGGTTCTGAGCCTGGTTGCCGTGGTTTCGTGTCCAGGTGCGACCTGTGCTGCCTGTCGTTCCGGACGCACCGCGGCCTCCTGCGGCACAACGCGGCGGCGCACAAGCTCCTCCCCCAGGACCCGAGCGGCCGGCCCTTCATCCAGAGCAACCCGTCCATCCCCACCGGCTTCAACGACCTGGCCTTCATCGACTTCTCCTGCAGGAAGTTCGCTCACATCGCTCAGGTGAGGACCGTGGCTCCGCCCCCCGTGGCTCCGCCCCCCGAGGCTCCGCCCCCCGAGGCTCCGCCCCCCTCTGACCGTCTGTCTGCCCCCCAGGTGTGGTGTGAGACCAACCTGCGGCGCTGCATCAGTAAGTTCCACCGCTTCGTGTGCGACTCGTGCGACAAGGCGTTCCCGCTGCGCTCCGCCCTGGACCTCCACCTGTCCGCCTCCCACCCGGACCGACCCGCCGACCCGCCCGGGCAGCCGCAGCAGGAGGCGGGGCCTCCGGCGGCGCCGTCGGAGCAGAGCGGCTTCCTGGAGGCGCTCGGCCTGCAGCACGTGTCCCAGGTTTGCTCCCGTCTCGCCTCCTGAGGCCCGGAGCCGCCGGTTCTGGTTCTGATGCCGATGCCGCCGTGTTCCAGGTGAAGTCGGGTCCGACGGACGACGAGATCCACCAAGCCCACCTGGACAGCATCAGGGTGATCCAGGTGGAGCCTCCGTCCTCCAGCCTGCCCCAGGAGCCTGCGGCGGCGGCGGCGGCGTCCTTCCTGCCGGGCGCGCTGGGCCTGGCGCTGGGCCTGGGCGGCCTGGCGGCGCTCGGCGTCCCGCTGCTGGAGGCGTCCGGCTCCGCGCTGCAGCGCGACGCCCTGAGCCTGCTGTCGCTGCAGCCCTTCCAGGCCGGCTTCCTGCTGCAGCCGGAGGGCGGCGCCGCCACCGCCGGCTCCTCCAGCTGCAGGCCGGGGGAGTCGGGCGGCGCCGGCGTCATGGAGCTGGCCGACATCCAGCAGATCCTCAAGGTGGCGGCCGCCGCGCCCAACCAGATGGGGCTGCCGCCGCTGGCCAAGGCGCCGGGCTTCACAGGTCAGTGCCAGTCCCAGTCCGGCCTCCGTACTGGTTCCTGCCTCTAACCCGTCCGTCCTGCAGGTCAGCTGCCGGGTCAGAAGGCCATGCCGCCGCTGAAGCCCAAGCCTCCCATCAGCCCCCGCTCCAGCCTCAGCAGCTCCACGCCGCCGCCGCTGCAGAGCTCCCAGCAGGCGTCGCTGGGCTGCATCAGCCCCGGCCTGCCTCCGCCCGCGGCCTCCACCTTCAAGACGCCGTCCTCCTCCTCCTCGGCGGGGGGCGGCGAGTCCCTGGGCGACGCCGACACGCCGCCGTCCGACTCGCCGCCGGCCGCCGCCGCCACGCCGCTCCAGGAGGAGGCGGGGCTGAGCGTCCGGAAGGCGGGAGGCAAAGCGGGCGGCGCCTCGGCCAAAGGCTCCTTCCCCTGCCGCTTCTGTGACCAGGTGTTCGCCGCGTCCGGCGCCCTGCAGGCCCACATGCGCTTCCACCTGGGCATCCTGCCCCACCAGTGCAACATGTGCGACTATGTGGCGCCGGACAAGGCCACGCTGATCCGCCACCTGCGCACGCACAGCGGCGAGCGGCCGTACGTCTGCCGCATGTGCCACTACCCCTTCACCGTCAAGGCCAACTGCGAGCGCCACCTCAGGAAGAAACACGCCAAGACGTCCAGGAAGGACATCGAGAAGAACATCAAGTACGTCACCTTCGGCGGCGGCGGCATCACCGCGGCGACCACCACGCCGGAGGCGGAGGCCGGCTGCGAGACGGCCTGCCGGTTCTGCGGCCAGGACCTGAAGACGTACCGCGCGCTGCAGATCCACCTGCGGACGCACAACGGCTGCCAGAGGAAGCCGTTCGAGTGCCGGCGCTGCGGCGCCGCCTTCCTGGCCAAGAGGAACTGCATCCACCACCTGCTGAAGCAGCACCCAGAGGTCCAGGAGCGCGAGATCGAGGGCCACATCACCACGCTGCTGCCGCCCGGCGCCGCCGCCGCCGCCACGCTCAACGGCCTGGGAGCCGTGAAGGCGGAGGAGCCGCTGTACCCGGCGGAGCTGGACCAGCCGCTCGACTTCTCCGCCAAGGGGCGGAGCAGCCGCACGGCGTCTCCGGCCATCAAGACGGAGAACGCCGCGCACGGCTTCGGCGGCGCCGACCCGGACCAGCCCATCGACCTGTCCGTCCCCAGCAAGCGCCAGCGGCGGGAGGCCGGCGGCGGCGCGGCGCTGAAGACGGAGCAGAGCGCCACCGTGGAGCCGCCGCTCGCTGCGTCCCCGGAGGAGAAGGCGGCCGGCGGCGTGCTTCCTGCGCAGGCTCCGCCCCCGCCGGGCTGCTACCACGCCGGCCGCGCGCAGCGCCTCAAGCCGCTGCTGCCCAAACCCTCCGCCTCCTCGCCGCCCGCGGTGAAGGACCTGGCGCCGCTGGCCTCCATCGCTCAGATCATCAGCTCCGTGTCGGCGGCGCAGGGCATCCTGGACGGCGCCGCCCAGACCGCGGCGCCGTCCCCGCAGCTGGACGGCGCCGCCTCCGGACCGGCCGGCCTGGACCCGCCCAGCGACGACGCGGCCGACGGATCCGCCAGGTACTTCGCCTCCGTCCGCCTCGCCACGCCGCCATCAGCAGCGCCTGACGCTTCCTCTCCTCACAGGCGGCGGCCGCGCAAGAAGCCGGCCGCTCTGGCGGCGAGGGAGAAGGCGGCGAGCGGCGGCGGCATCGACCTGGAATCCAGCGGCGAGTTCGCCAGCGTGGAGAAGATGCTCGCCACGACCGACGCCAACAAGTTCAGCACCTACCTGCAGACCGGGGCGGCCGAGCCGCCCAAGAGGCCCGAGGCGGCGGCGGCGGAGCGAGCCGCCGCGGGGGAGGAGAGGGAGGGCAGGGCGAGCGAGGAGGGCAAGCCGGCGGCGGCCATGACGGTTCCTCAGACTAAAGGGAAGAAGAACGCCTACTCCAACTCGGTGCAGAAGATGACCTGCCCGTTCTGCCCGCGCGTGTTTCCCTGGATGAGCTCGCTGCAGAGACACATGCTGACGCACACAGGTAGGACGCTGCAGCACAGACTGCTGCAGCACAGACTGCTGCCGCGGAGCGGCAGGAGGCCGACTGACGCCCGTCTCCGTCTCCTGCAGGCCAGAAGCCGTTCCCCTGTCCGCGCTGCGACGCCTTCTTCTCCACCAAGTCCAACTGTGAGCGCCACCTGCTGCGCAAGCACGGCGTGACGCACCGGACGCTGCGCCGCAACGGCGCCATCGTGAAGAAGGAGGGCGACGACGGCTCGCACGAGAGCGCCGGTACGGACCCCGGCCCGCCCCCGGTGCCCCGCTGAAACCCGGAGCCTTGTGTTGAGAACCGCCTCCTCCTGATGGGTCCTTTGTGTTTCTGCAGAGAGCCAATCAGAGACGGAGCAGCTGCCACCCGAAACCAAGGACCACGCCCCAGAATCAGGCCCCGCCTCCTCGGCCAACAGCCCCGCCCCCTCTGATGCCACTTCGCTAAGCCCCGCCCCCAAAGCAAGCCAAGGTCAGCCAATGAAAAGACTTCAGTCTATTAATAACCGTAATCAGTAAGCCAATGCTAACGCTAACGTTTGTGCCTCAGGCTGCAATCCAGCTGCAGAGCAACAAGACCCAGAAACCACTGAGCAGCCTGACCAACAGGGGGCGCCAGAGACCAAAGGAGCAGCAGCTAAACAGCCTCCGCAGAGCAGCAAGGTAGCAGCCTGTCAGACAAGAGTCAGGGCTCAAACCAAAACCTTTACTGTCCCTTTAAATCCCTCGGCTGACCTCATAATGCCTGATTTTATATCTGGTTAAGTTATTACCTCTGTTCTGTGAGATGTTACATTAATTAGGTTAATTTGAACACTACTAACCCACTTAGCCTAAAGTTAGCTGTGATGCTAACTAGCTACACAGCTAACTTTGTGATGCTAATTAATCCGTTTCATCCCAAATGCATTTATGGAATGACGACCTGCAGGTAGAACACACACCTGAGCTTAATCTGCAGTCAGATAATTATATTATTGCCCTTAAAATGGTGTTTAATGGTGATTTATTTTATGAAATAGTTAAGGTTGACCTTCAGGTCTCATTATAACTCATTATTCTGGTGAATTTATATCAGTCTATCTCCACACAGTCGGCCTCCTTCAGGTTCCTGTCCCTCATGAACCACATGCAGTTCACACTCCGACCACCAGATGGTAGCATAGCGAATAGCATCGTTAGCATAACGACCAACATGTCTTCCTGCTCCTTCAGGCTGAGAACACTGACGACGACGACTGCCACAGCAACAAGAGTCTCGACCTGAACTTCGGCAAGAAGCTCATCGACTTCAAGCTCTCCACTTCCTCCTCGAGCTCCGCCCCTCCAGAAGAGCCCCGCCCCCCGTCTCCTCCCGCCGCGGCCCGGGACGTCCCGGACGTCCCGGAGGACAAGCCGGCGTCCTCGTCCTCCGCGGCCAGCAGCCCAGCAGGGAGGCAGCAGCACGACTACAAACACGTCTGCCGGGTTTGTGCCAAGAGTTTCCGCTACGCAACGACTCTGGCTCGCCACGAGAGGGCGCACCTGACGGAGGAGGAGCAGTCGGCAGCGGAGGAGGAGGAGCAGGAGGAGGAGGAGGAGGAGGGACCTTCACCTGCGAAGGAGGAGGACGAGGAGAGCGGAGCTGCTAAGAAGGAGAAGGAGGTGGAGATGGAGGAGGAGGAAGCAGGAGAACGGGAAGGAGAAAGCGATGGAGGAGGCGAGAGCGGAGAGTCGGAGGAGGAGGAGGAGGAGGAGAAGGAGAAGGAGGAGAGGAGCGACGAGGAGGCGTTGGAACCAAAGAACAACGAGGGAGGAGGACGGGTGGACAAGAGGAAGAAGATCTGCACCGAGTGCGGGAAAAGGTTCTGGTCTCTGCAGGACCTGACGAGACACATGAGGTCACACACAGGTAGGGCACACCTTGACCCCGCCCCCAGGGCATATAGGCTCCGCCCCCAGGGCATATAGGCTCCGCCTGCAGACAGAGATAGGCCCCACCTCCAGAGGGAGATAGGCCCCTCCTTCAGAGGGAGATAGGCCCCTCCTTCAGAGGGAGATAGGCCCCTCCTCCAGAGGGAGATAGGCCCCTCCTCCAAAGGGAGATAGGCCCCTCCTTTAGAGGGAGATAGGCCCCTCCTCCAGAGGGAGATAGGCCCCTCCTCCAAAGGGAGATAGGCCCCTCCTTCAGAGGGAGATAGGCCCCTCCTCCAGAGGGAGATAGGCCCCTCCTCCAAAGGGAGATNGGCCCCTCCTCCAGAGGGAGATAGGCCCCTCCTCCAGAGGGAGATCGGCCCCTCCTCCAGAGGGAGATAGGCCCCTCCTTTAGAGGGAGATAGGCTCCACCCTTAGTTCAGGTTCTGGTGGAGGAGGAAGCTGTGGTTGCCTTGGTGACTCCCTCCCTCCTCTCCCCCCAGGTGAGCGGCCCTATCAGTGCCAGACGTGCGAGCGAACCTTCACCCTGAAGCACAGCCTGGTCCGCCACCAGCGGATCCACCTGCGGCCGCGTGACGGCGACGCCAGCGAAGACGGAGACTCCTGCGCCCCGACCCCCACCTCCACCTGCCCCCCCTCCGAGAACGAGAGCGACTGCGGCAGCAGCGCCGCGGGGGCCAAGGAGCTGGAGGAGGACCAGGAGGTCGAAGGTCAGCGGGAGGAAGACCCGGAGAACCGGACCGACCAGACCGGCCCGCCGCCGCCCGGCGCCGCCCCCCACCAAGCTACTGAATCAAAGACCAGCACCGACTCGCCCGCACCACCAGACGGCGCCAAAGATCCCGCCAGCCGGCCAGCAGGGGGCGCTGCGGCCGACGGCTTCACGCAGGGGCTGCTGGAGGGCCGGCTGGCCAACGCAGAGCGCCCCCCGCTGGGCAACGCAGAGCGCCCCCCCCTGGCCAACGCAGAGCGCCCCCCCCTGGCCAACGCAGAGCGCCCCCCGCTGGGCAACGCAGAGCGCCCCCCGCTGGGCAACGCAGAGCGCCCCCCGCTGGGCAACGCAGAGCGCCCCCCGCTGGGCCTGGACTGACGTCACCGCAGTGCCAAACCGGATCGTCTCCTGTCAGACAGCCTCGTTTCTTGAAGTGCCTTACTACTAGTCCGACTTCTACAGATGTTTTGTTGCTAAATCTTTATCTGCGTTATTCGGAGGATGGATCTGAACTTTTATAGCTTTTTACGATGACAGTTATTTACTATTTTTGTGCGGGAAATCTATATTTCAGCAATAAAAAGATTAAATGATTACGATTTATGGTTCTAGATTTGTGTTGTGAGACTCGCTGATCAACTTGGACGGACTTGGGAACTGTTGGGGTCGAGCCGGAACGGCGCCGGACTCGGACTGGACCGGACTCGGACCTGCGCCGGACTCCTGCCGCTCCGGCCCGATGGTCTCGGCGCCTGGCGCTGGGACTGAGGAACGCTGGGGTAACTGGAAACCTGCCGGTCTGACTCCGGTCTGCTGGCTGATGGACTGACCAGGGGGGGGCGCCGTCGCTCTGGTTGACTCCCCCCCCTGAGGCGCCTCTCTCATCATGATTCTCAGTTGATTCCGCGCCGCATGTCTGCATCCATATCTAGGTGTGTTTGGGGGCTTCTGGTTTGGTGGGTTTTTCTTTTTTTAACTGAACAAATTGAACTTTGTTTTTTGTGTGTTTTTGAGTGTGAATGTGCGCCTGTCTCTCATCGTCGCCCCCTAGTGTTTGTTCTTAGGGTACCTCGCAGGGCCTCCGGCATGCTAACACGTAGCGGCACTAACACCTGTTCCAGGTTCAGTTTACCTCAACTCTTGCTTTCTAACTGAAGCTGTTAGCCCTGATAATCCAGCGTCTTCCTCGCGGGTCGTCCGGTTAAACCGAGGCGCCCGCCGCCGCTAGCCGCCGCTAACGGGCGCTAGCTTGTGGGTCGTGGGCGAGCCGATGTCGGAGGCGTTCTGGGCTCAGACAGACGCTGTGCGGCTCCGTGTCTCAACAGGACGACACCAGATGGTGGAGCATCGTCCAGACAATCTGACCTTCAGCTCAGCGAGGCCTGATTTACTCCCTACAGTATTAACCCCCGTCTGTCTGTCTGACTGTCTGTCTGTCTGGTGTTTTCCTGTCCGGGTTTCATCTCTGGAAACGTCTGAACTTTACAGCCGACCCTAAAGGTCATCAGCTGAGCATTAGAGACAATCATTGGTTTCCAGAAGACGACGGGTGACGGCGGATGGGCTGATGGAATAAAACAGGTCGGTGTGACACCGAAACCTGCTGCACATGTTCTTAAGGGCTGAACGTCCATCAGCACCAACCTGCGCCTGCTTGTCTCCTCCTTTCTTGCTTGTGTGTAGAAACTTTGCTTCTTGTACTTTTTTAATATTAGATGACCTCAAGCAAATCAAACCTCAGTGGCTTATATTGGAACTGTAAGGCGGTGACGGTCGGCCGGTTAGCGGCTTCGTTGGAGACGGATCCAGGATTATTGGAGCCGCTCCGATTGGCTCATCGCTGCCCTGAACTGGCACTAACGTTTTCCAAACCTACTAGCAGCTCCTCTGTTCGTAGCTACAGTCAGGAGAGAAAGGCTCGGCCTCTTCAGCCGCTTCTGCTGCTAACAACTGGACTTCAGCACATCAAAACTCATGTTCAACCACTAATCAGGTGTATGAAACTTAAAACAGCTGTTAGTTTTCTACCTGAGGTTGCTAACACCAGCTAACGAGCTGCTATGAGCTTCTTTAGCTAATTTGTTGCTTTCTCTTTATGCTAATATTTAAGAAAAGCTAAATAAAATCCAAATTGGATGTTTTCAGTTTGATTTTTGATTAATTGATGATAATAAAATAGTTTTATGGGTTTCAGTCAAGATGCTAACAGGCTAGCAGGTTGCTGTGTCTTTTTATTTTTTTGTCAGATTTCAGTCAAAATTTCAATCAGTTTTCCTTTAACAATGATGAGCAGATTCTGTTTGATGAAATTTACCCAAACATGAAACTTTGTTGAGGGATAAAAACCGTTTTATCGGCTAATGTTTCGTTTCTCTGAGTAGAAAGTTTTCTGAGTAATGTATGAAATTTTTCCTTATTTATCGCAGATTAAAAGAAAAAAAACTAATTTGCTGAAACCCAATACAAGCTAGCTGAACTGTTACAATAAATATTTGTGTTTAGGAATGAAATTCTGCCATATGGATTTTTCTTTTTCTTTCCAGAACTATTTTTCAGAGAGTAATTGATAAATGTGTTAATTCTTAATGAATGTGGGACAAGGCTAACAGGCTAACTCCCCTTCTCTGATGCTAAGTAGTGAAAAATTTCTGTAAATTTTCTAAAATTATCACCAAATTATTTGCAAAATGTGCAAATTTGTGACTAATTTTTACAAACTTGCAAACAAAGTTAGTGCTAACGCTGAAGTGAAGCTAATGCTAAACCTTAGCTTTAGTGAAGCTAATGCTAAACCTTAGCTTTAGTCTTTAGAAAACAAAAAAAACATTTTTTGGTGATTAAGTTGTGGATAAAGTCCATCTTTATGTTTAAGCTGAACCGTATTTTGATGCTAACGTTAGCTAACGTTAGCTTCTGGTGTTAGCGTTAGCGTTTCCCGTGGATTAAACTTCCAGCAGAGGTCGGTGAAGGAGCCTCCCTTTCTCTCCCGATGTCTCGTCTCTTCCTGTGTCCTCCTGTCCTCTGGGGTTTGTCCCTCTCTGTCCCGTCTGCATGTGCGGCCATATGAATACTGGACTTCCATTCGATGCACATGGACTGTTTTTATTGTATTTATTTGGAGGCCAGGCGTGTTTCTGTGTGTGAGTTTAATTGTCTGCAATGACTTGAGAAGAAGCCATGTATTAAAATGTCACATTTATGCTGCAGCTGTTGAGGATCTGGTGTTTCTGCCCGACCGGCTCCAGGACTCGGACCAGCAATAAGAATCCAAAAGCTTTATGTAGATCTTCAGTCTGTCTGGGTCGGTTTATTTCTAGTTTTCTTCTATGACATAAATGCATATTAAACTGTGAAAATCTATTGTGATTAATTAAAGGGTGAGTTTTAGGTTAGATTTTTTTTGCATGTTAATCTAATTTGTTCATTATGGATGATTTCTCCTTTCTCCGTCACTTCTTGTGCTACACATATATAAAAATATCAGAATCTTTATAATCTCGCTCTCAGGGTCTTTCACGAATCCATGATTTGAAATGCTTCTTGTTTTCCTCCTGAGTCGCATCCTGTCCAGATTCCTGTCGTTTTTAAACATGGCATCATGATTCAGATCTGTCAATCACTACATTCAGCACTTGACTGTGAACTTGTTGCTACCAGACACAGAAAATGTGGTTCGATTTTTGGTCTCCAAACTGTCTGATCTGAAGCCTTTTCTGTTTTATTTAATGAGTTTTTCTTTGTGTACTGGACCTCAATCACAAAGCATTATAGAAACACAGTCTGGATCTTTTCTGTCCCCTGCTGTTGGCAACATGACAGTGTTTCACAGAGATGTAAGCCTCCTCTGTATTCACCCCAATAAGAAACAAAGCAATAAAGATTATGTAAAGGAAAGGTGTGTGAATCAACACGGCTCATATTTCTGTCTTCTTTCACCGTCAGAACCGGATTCTGGGCCTTGAAGTCCTTTTGTTATGCTTAACACCTAATGGACTCGGTTCTCTTTCTCGCCGAGTCAAACCAGCCAAACCCTTAACCAGCTGTTCCCCTCCTGGCCTGTGGCGGCGCTGCACCAACAACCAGCCTGTTCCCCTCCTGGCCTGTGGCGGCGCTGCA
>CAEGAF010040102.1:0-12299 GCA_903067075.1 Micropoecilia bifurca | reverse complement strand
TAATTAATTTTGTTTTGTAACCAGGTTGTTGTAAACTGCAGATTTCTGCCCAGGTCCCCCTTGAAAATGAGATCTGGATCTCAATGGGGTTTACCTGGTTAAATAAAGGAAATAAAAAAAAATAACAATAATAATATTCTGTGTCTTAAAGTACATGATTGGGCATCTTTTTAAATGACTTACAGCATCAATGTTGCATGGAATGAAGACGATCGTCATGTGGCACTACTGAGGTGTAATGAAAGTTAATTTTCTCCTTAGTCCAGGAAAGGATCTTGTATCCTCCATGTGAAGGATTTCTTTTCATCGTGATGAATCCAGTCTCAGTCTACAGGTTGAAACAGTTTGCTTGACAATCTCCTTAAGGCTGAGTCTAAACCCAATTGCTGGGGAACCTTTACAACACTTTTTTGTCCAACTCATCTTTCTATGAATATATAGTTTCTGTGAACAATCATCTTTGTTGACAATAATATTTACCCTTCTGAGGGTATCAATGACTTCCTTCAGGACATCTGTCATATCATAAGTCTTTCCAGGAACCCAGTGATCCAGCCTGACATATCATCAGAATACATTTGCAGGTTTAAAATTATTTAGCTTATTAGAGTGCGGCCGCTGGAATTGAAATGATTCATTCAACACAATTTTAACTTTCTGACACTGAATTGTGGGTTTTAATTCTGGCTCATGATTATGAAGCTTATGAGATATAAGTCATTCAAAAATATCACTGTGTGTAATGAATCCTATCTATATAGCTATATCTGTAATATAGATAATTCCCTTTCTGACAAAATTGACAATAAATATTTAACTCATTCATATTATAATTTTTTAAGATGTACATGTACTCTAACTGCTTATGTCATTAATTATTTTTATGTTTCTGCTACAGTAAATGGCATACTTTGCATATGAGGTTTCCCATATGAATACTGTTTGCCAACTACTTTTGTTTCCAAATTCTGTGAAAAAGATAAAAGACATTTGTTACAATATTGTAGTTTAATAATCCATAATCATAATATTATTCCAGTAATTTACCAGAACATACCTTATTGCAATAGCAATGGACAGCCACATGATGGCAGCAGCATTATGATGTACAGAAACATAAATTAGCTCTAAACGTCTGTTTTATTCTTTCCAGAGGGAAAAACAAAACTCTGCTGGTACGAAAGATGTTTATGAGGTACTTTTCCCATATTAATTAAAATTTATTTTAATGCATGAATTAAGTCTAAAATATAAAAATAAATATGTTGTTATCAAATCCTTCCCATCTAGTCTGCACAAGGATCTTGTGCTGCTCATCCTGAATGTATGACAAGCATTTTAGAATCTTTTAACTTGCTTATGTTCACATTATCCACTATTTCACTACAGTGGATCACATTCTTCACTTTACTTGAAGGTGAGGATTTGAAGGTGATGCATAAACATCCCTGGTATGCGATCAATTTAAACATAATGAGCAAAGTGCAATGTAGAGTATAGAGAAAATTTTACATTTCTAAATTAGTTTGAAGAATTGTATCTGTCTTTTAATGACAAAGGCAGTTAAAAGGTGTATGGACCTTACCACAGGGGCCGTGTTTCATTGGCTAATGCCCATTTCACGTCACAGCGCAGCTACCACGTGCCTGACCGTCTCACAAACAGAAGCTACTGTAGTAAATACATGCTAATGTACATTGTGGACTAGCAGACCGGCAGAAAGTTTTTGCGTCAGGACTCGAAAAAGAATGGTTCTCCACCGTCAGCAGGGAATCTGTACAGGCGATGTCGAGTATCCTGATCGTATTTGTGGAACTAAAATTCACAGATTTCCAAAATCTGAAGCGGAAAGCTTTGCTTGAATCAAAGCTTGTGCACGACTGCATTTGCAGCTCAATCGTCGTAGGATCAATAGGAACAAAGGATTATCTGCTGGTTTAAGTATTATTGGTTTGGTTTCTTTATGTTTAGTGAATGAAAAAAAGAAAGTCAATAATAAACACATCCATTATGAAAACCTTTTAGCTAAGTACAGCATAATGGCAGCACCAATACAACTTCTACACCTTGAAACCTGTCTGTTACACAGTCTTACATTAGCTGAACAGATCAATATGCAATGTGTACCATATCTGACATACATTAAAGATTTTATTTTACCTGAAAAGGCTTTTTACTAAACTCTAATTGTGTTAGCCACGCTAGAAGCTGTGAGGCGCACAATGTTGGAGGCATCACGTGGCTCAAACACCTTGATGTCGTCCAAAAAAGATGACATGAACTGGTTGGTTCCCCTGCCCATTGATGTGGCTGACAGTTTGTGAAAATCCGCGGAAATGCTAAACTAATCGACTCAGAAATACTCTGCAGAGAATCAGTTGAAATGAAAGACGCAATGTTTACATAGAAACTAAGCTACGCAAGGCTTTGGTTGTGAGACATGCAGCCATGTGAGATCTTTGAGGGCGTTTCTGGGTGGTGCTTGGTAAGGTCCATTGTTTTTAAAGGGGCTCTCATTATCAGAAATAGATTCCTTACCTATAATAAAACAGTTTCATTTCACCTTGAACTTGTCAGAATTACATCCTCAAAGATGGTGGACACCAGTAAGCAAGTCAGATATCTGTTTCAATCCACCTCCTCAGCTAATTTGGCAAATTAGCAGCTCATGAGTCTGATTAGCCAATTCTCATGTAACTTATAAAGCACAGGACTATACCATCGTTAATGCTTTAATTCTGATACTACAGCAAAATCCAAAAGTTTGCTTCAATCCTCTCAGAGAGAGCAGAGAGTCTGTTGTGTTGAGACCAAGTCTAAAAGTTTCCATCAGAGTTTCCATCTGTGGCTGCAACATGTGAAATTTAAGTCAAAACAACTAATTTCATAAACAAGAACAATTGTATTCATGTACACTGTGGAATTTACGTGTTTCAGTTTCTATATGAATGCAATCCAAATTATTACACAAACAAAATAACTACTCATTTTGGAGTGAAACATCATAGGCTACTATAGTGGAAATGTCAGACCACATACATAATTGCACATGCAAAGACATCCAAATCGCAACAGATACTCCTTAACTCATATTCTAAAATGTATTAAAAAACAAAAAAGAAACTTTTTAAGTATGGTGAGAGAATGCTTTTATTACTTTCCACCCCTCCGCTATTGAGGCTGCGTTTCTGCACCAACACCTGCACACAGATGGTGTTCTTTTTTTAACCATCTGTGAGATTTAAGCCCAAAAAGATGATCGATATCAGCAGCTACACTACTTCTTTGCCTCCAGATGGCAAGGTTGTTAAATTCTCTGAAGACTGCTGTCACAGCGTAGCCCTTTCACTACCAAATGTTAACAACAAGGGTAATGTATATGGCTTGGGAAGCTTACTAGGCTGCACATTCTGTGCAGTTGTGAAATATAAAGGAAATATTGTGGGATTTTAAGAGCCTCTTGGGTTTAAGACAACATATAAATAGCCCATGCTCTTCCACCTGTATTTGGCAATGTCTGCAAGTAGCTTAAAGTATGCAGTTTTTATATACCATATGTCATGATCTGTTTACCGCAGCTGTGGCTTTGCTCCTGGGATGGACCACACAAGGTTAATAGGTTTCCATAAACATTTGCTTTGAACCTTTTGCTCTGTCCAGTTGAAGAAACTGATTTTGTTTAAATCACTTTGGAAATCCTGATTTGTTTTCTTACATTTCTATAAATTTACAGCAATTTTAAGGAATTTCAAACTTTAGTTTATTTTGTTAAGATATTTATTTCATCAAGTAACAACTCCCATATATTGCTTTAAAATAAACATATGTTAAGCATTTATTAATATATACTTTACATTTTAAGTTGATGAAAGTGATTTGGGAACTTTAGACACTCTATCTGTTTCTTTAGAGTGTAATATGACATGACATGCTAATTTTCTTTTCTTACTTTATAGTTCTTGAATTACTTTTTAAACTAACTTAGTTGTATTCTTCTGATCATTGTCCATCTGGAAAACCCATCTATTTCTAGACATGTTGTGAAATATTGCTCTAGTACGCCAATATAATGTCTTTCCTTATCATAATATCTACTTTGTTAACCACACTACTTTCTTGTGCAGCAAATTTGATGACATTATTTACGACCAAACACTTCAGCTTTAGCTATTTCAGACCAGAGGTCTCTGTCCCTGAGTGCATTTGGAAACTGTAATCTAGCATTTTATGTTGCTTTTGGAGTAATGACTTCTTTTTTTTAGTGGAATGGCCTTTTAGCCTTTTAGCCCATATCATTTCACTGCGGCTAATAACACTCTGACAGCTTTAGTCAGCAACTTCACAAGTAGTTTTTTTTCTTCTTCTATTCTGGTGTTGATAAACACATTTCACATTGAAACACATTCATCTTTGGGGGATAAGACATATCTCCTTCCTGAACAACTGAAATAATTATATTAATATTCTTATGGTGAATATTTGGAGAGTACTAAAAATATTAGTGCCAAACCAATTCATTCCTACACTATATAATGTTGCATAATGCAATGTTGACAAAAAGAAACTCCAAAAGAAAATAGAGAGGACCAGCAGCTAATTGGCTGGACTGAACCCAAGCTTTATGTCACTGTTTAATCAACAGCAATGAGATTATGTAGAGTAACTCACTCTATACTGAACTTATTTACCCATCTGAATGAAGCAGGATGTGAACAATTCACGTACTGGAATACATGTCCAAATGGCTACCTGTTGCAGCCAATCACTCCAAACTCCTTACATCAGAGTACTAGTCCCTCATCCCTCTCAGCCATTTTGAATAGAGGGGTTTTACTCAACATCTGTTCAGGCTGGATTTTGACACAGTTTTTTCAACTCCATAAAGACAAAAAAACTCAAAAAACTGAATGGACACAGAAACCTCATCACCCCATTTCTCCTTTTGCCAGAAGCTCAAAGTAGCAAAAGAAGTTGCATGTATTTCATCTTACATTTAGCCTTTCTCACCTTTCTTTTGTGTTCTTTTTTTTGTTTGTTTATTTGTTTTGTTTTGTTTCATCCTCTTTCAATCTTTCAGCATCTATCTGAAGTGACCAAATGGCCATTTTTCATCAACTGAAATTTCCGGTGCACAAACCACTGATGCGCAAACTGTGTGCTTCCTTCCACATGGGTAGTGTTTCTTCTCCAGCTAGTGTTCAAACTGTGCTGAATTGGGAGAACAGTTTTTAGCTATATAAATTAGTACGATGAGTGATAAACTATTTTATTAATACATTTAGGTGTAAAGTTTTGAAAATTAAAATTCTGCTGTTGCATCAAGTCATTTGGAAAATGTTTGAAGGTTCTACATTTTAGAACCTTCAAACATTTTCTGTTTGTAAAATGTTCAGTTATGGTTAACTGCAATCAAAGAGTTTTTGATAAATATGATAAATATGAAAGAAATGTACTAAATAAATACTGGAAAGCACACCAACTTTTTATTAACAAAATAAAAACAAATTCCATTCACATTTTTCTGAGAGCATCTGGTTTGTAATTATTTTCTCTGTGCAACTTCAAATGATGTGTTTTCCAGAGAACTATTTTAACCTTTCTGTGACTATTCTCTTGAACCATTTTCTGGAATATTCTTTATTAGAAGAAAAAATGTTTTTGCTTTTTTGCTTGCTCTGTATAGAAAATCAAGAAAGGTGATTGTGTTTATATCTTATGTTATGCCCATTTTGATTGATCTCATTCCATTTGTTCTCTTTTCTATGTTTTGTTAACACATGTTTTATTTATTTATTTATTTTTTGCTAGTGCATCAATTGATATGTCAATCTTTCTACTTTGTATTGTGTTTTGCACATCAGTGGCAACCAAACAGCATCATCCACACCTTCAATCTGTAGACCACCATGATCCTCACTCTTCACTTTTGGAAAACGTTGCGTTTTTCATAGCTGCAAACTTGTGATAAGAAAACATTGCTGATTTGTTCCTTTTTTAAAATTTTAAGATGGTGATGCAGGTTTTGACAAGGCAACTGTTTCAAGTTATCTCCTGTCAGGCAGCAGCTAAACTCAGATGGCACTGTCAGCTCCAAGTTGTTACACAAGCCAGAGAGACTGGCAAATGAACAGGTGGGATTGTCATATGTTTGCGAAGGAGTATGCTAAATGTTCTCACCAGTTACCAAAAAATTCAGACATTTTCCTCTCTGCAAAGTTCTCACTCTCTCCCTGCAGTGGTTGCACAATCCATCTGGGAGACAACACATGTTTTGTTACATGTCTCTCTGGCTGGACTGAAAAATGGGACACTGAAATACACATTTAGCTCAAAGATTGATGGCAAGCTACCAGTTACTGTGCTTGGTTGGTGGGAGAACTGAGGGGTTGTATTTATTTTTATTTTTTTAAGCTGTGCTGTGATCTTGTTTTGAAAGGTTTAATTGCTCCTCTTTCCTCAGAAGTCAGTGTGTCATGACAGGTGACTGGGAAGATTGCAACTGGTTGCCTGGTAATTAAATCATTATATTCCCCGTAGAATGCATTTTATTTACAAAATGCAAAATGGGGAGTTCATCACTGACATTTCGCTGTAGCTATAGAAACACTAAGCTTTGAGGAACTTTTAGATGAGTGTAATAACCAGTGTTAAGTACTGCATGATACTGCGACAACACCAAGGAGAAGTCGCCTACCTACACAAACAGGTAGCTCTCTGGAGTGGGAGGACTGACTTTACAAAAACAGTGTGGGGGCACAAAAAAAACAAGGGCTATTTAATTAGCTGGCTCTTGTGGGCCAATGCAGATGTGGAAACATTTGGTGAAATTTGAGAGGAGTTACGATTATGACATGTAGTTAAGATAACTGGATGGATTTTGCTCCAACAATATTTTTGAGGACACAACTTTACACTTTTAACAACTACGGTTGGAATTGAATATTGGCATAAATTGTAAACAGCCAATTTTAAGAAAAAAACTGTTTTTTTTATTGCTAAATATACGAATGCAAGGGATTTTTACAGAGAGATTATATTATCTGTAAATTAATTTAATAATTGGAACCATTTTAAGGAACCTGCTATACACACAGCTTCCTTGAGTAACATCATGGAGAAATTCTAAAGAAATTAGCTGAGATATTACAAATTGCGAAGAGCAACTTCACACAGCAGATGGAATAGTCAGCATCAAATTTGTTTTAAAAGGTGCTGTAAGTATGAGAAACCCAATGTTTTGGAGTTCCCATCTCAAAACCCTGATCTAAGTCCCATTGAATATCATTGCAATGTCATACAGTTTAAACGGTGATTTTACCAAATGCTAGGAAAATGCATGTAAACATCTGATTTCAAAGAAAGTTATCAAAAGATTCTCTCTCGTTATTTTGGCCATTTAGTGAAGAGATAGAAAGGTCCTTTCAAGTGACCTTAAACAGGAGAAATTCAGTGTGTCTCAATGTCAGATGGTGTATTTAAATAAGAGGTTTTAACCACACAGACTTTCAGGAAGTATGAGCCTACAGTAAAATGAAATGTTTCTCATTTGGTGTCTACATTAAATGGATGCTTTTTATCTGCATAGTCAGACTTGTACTAGAAAACTGAGGAGCAAAAACGTCTGCTTTGCTGGAGAGGCTTAAATCACTCATGTATTCTCAGATACACACATATTTTTTTTCTCTGTTTACATTTGTGAAAAGGAACAAATTAATTTACGAAACTGAATATAATACAAATGTGAAAACAAACAAAAAGCATGCATTTAAATTAAATTAATAATTTCATTGGTCTCTCCTCGCTTTTCTTTCTTTTCACTCTTTTGTTGCTCTTGCACAGTCTCACACACAAGCACATTTTAATCATGGACAGACATGACATCAGATCAGTGTGAGCATTTTCCACCTCATAAATGGAAATGACTCATCAGTCATTCATCTATCTTGGATGGCATTTTCCTTTCTTTCACTCAGGGGGGAATGAACTCCATTTGGCTGGAGAGCCAGTCTCTCTGATGGTTCAGTCTAAAAGCCCATCGCCCAGAGGATATGTTTTGTGTTTCTGATAAGGCTATTCTTTGTGTTTCTGATTACGTTCTTGTTGTTTTGACATTCAACGCCGATACAGTATTCCTAATGGCTCGTTATTTTAGTTTTCAATTTAGCTGACAGGCTGTGTCTCTTTAATTGATATTTCCATAGAGACAGGTCGTCCCACCCTCCAGTACTAAACCAACAAAGTGAGGAAGACAAAACTGCATATATTGTGCTTCTTTAGCTGAATGTCTGTCTCGGTGTCTGCTGGCGACTGGAGAACTCTTGTAACCCATTGCTTATTCATGCTCTCTAACACTTCAGAGAGCTTTACAAGAATAACAGATCAGATTCTCTTAGACTCAGGTATAATGTAGCCTCAGCCTAAAAGCTGCAGCACTGAAGGGGGCTCTTTCTCTGCTCTGTCGCTACATCTCCTCTTAAATCTCAACAAAATCAATTATCTCTCTGTAACCATGGAGCTTTGGCCCCTACATGGCTGCTGAATCCCATATGGAAATATAGATAGTAGGGGATTATAATATTGAAATTCTTATGAAGTGAGAGATCCCTTAGGAGAATTCCATTGTACAGCGTCTCTTGATACTACTAAGTATCCTTGGGTGAACTGACTTGGTGCCATTGCTCAGTAAATAGAAAAGTTAACTCATATTGCCAAGCCCTTACGGGGATTGTTATTTAAAATCTCTGCTAAACTGAGACGCTGGAGCTATGCTATCTCATTTCTACCCCTTTGTGATGTGACAAGTTCCTTCTTTGGGTGTCTTTACAATAGCAATTCAATGGGGGAAATGCACGTTAGTGAGAAAAAAAAGTCCCTAGCAGAGGCCCATTGTGACAGCTTCTTGAGCTAGAGTCTGAAATGTCTTTTAAAGCATCTTATTCTGGCGAAGTTGCTCAATTCTCCAAAGCAGATGGGAGCTGGTAGATTGCCACTCAGATGGTGGACCACTGAGATTTCTTGCTAAGTTGTAAAGTTTGAACTTACGTGTAGCTCAGAAATCACACAGGATGGAGAAGTGAAGGGGAGCAGCAGCCCTTGACAAATGATGCGTCAAATATTCTGCATGCATTTAAAAATGTTCTCCTCTTTCCATGTACATAAAAAGGCAATACTATTCTGAAGCATACACCTACAATAGACTATAACTTTCAAATATCAGAAAGAGAGCTAAACATTTTAACCAAATTCTCAAGATGCTATTAATGGTTCGCTCCTTTTATTAATATTTTAAGAACATGTTTTTTATTATAATTTATTAAAGAAAAATTAACATTTACATGCATAATTCTCTTTCCTAAATAATTACACAACTTTGTGAAAATTATATATTTGGCTCTAATTTCATTTGCAAATGGGTAAGATTTCAAATTGTAGATGATGTTGGAACCTTTATTCTGTTTATGAATGTGTGCAAGTCTGTATGTCCTGCCTCACCTGTGCCAGGTGCTGAACCTTCCCCTGCTCATGAAGAAGACTGTAAGGCCTTTGACATGAACTGATGCCACCACCAAAAGGATATTAGCCTTTATTTGAGATGCATGTGTGGATTTCTTCTTTGCATAATAAATAATAATTTTTATTCTCTTTTAGAATAATATTATTTCAGAACAAAAGGAAAAATAAATCAAATTCCATGCTGAAAGAGGGAAAGTTTCTGTAATTCAAAGTCAGTTTTCTATTGCATCATGTAAGCATACACTTTGCAACCTTGACATAGTTGGCACAATAGTGATAATGCAGGGGAAGTAAACACTGCGCTATGCTATTGTAACTATGAAGTCATTCAGCATGTTTCATTTATTGCCAAAATCAAGGAGTTTGTGTACTTTGACATTTGTCCTTCAGAATTTAGCAGTGACAACAACAAAGCTGTCTTTTAGAAGAAAGAAAACAACAAGTAAAGGAACAAATCACTGTGTTTAGTAATTATGAAACCTGTTAAGCAAATTAAATTAATAGAATCATTAGTGTATAAAGAAATCCCTTCATCAAACACAAAGTGCATGGAAAGTAAAGGACTAGGTGTATTTAACATGAAATCTAATATCTGGTGTTTACAGAACCAAAAAACAAGATACTTTATAATCAAGAACATTTTCTGAATATTGTAGACAACGTGTAAATAGATTTACAAACATCTGACAATGCGCATCAATTTTGATGTGTCTGTGGTAATGCTACTTAAATTATTTGAATGTGGTGCCCATGTAATCTCTAAATTTCTACATTGCATATACCAATTTGTTTGTGTGGTACCCCACGGGTGACATTCAACTAATTTTAATTTGCAGTGCTGAAATTTTACATGAGATAAATTATGCAGCGGTTGCTGTTATATTTGTTGCGCAGCCATATTTACATTAACATAATCTAGATTGTCGATAAAAACAAACTCAAATTGTGAATCCTTCAATTTACAAGCTATATTGTTTGGTCAATTTTCTTTAAGATTAGGGAGCAAATGAGAAAATATGTTTATAATGGTAGTGAGGTGCAAAATTTGAATTTAGAATATGATTATAAAGAAAAGTAAGGTCATATTCAATAAATTAGAACATACACCCTGATCAGTCTTCATCAGATTAAAAGTGCCTTTTGGGAAAAACAAACAAACAAAAAAACAACAACTTTTAAACAGGCATTACACCTTTCACAAGCCAACATTTTTTAAACAGTTTATTTTCTTTTTATTTTCTTTTATTTTATTTTATTTTACTGGTCAAATTGCTAGTAAAGTAAAACAGCCACATAATTAGCTATAACTCAACCAATGTTGCAGATGTTTTGTGTTATGGAACAGAAATGGGAACCTAATTACAAATGTTAGCTCAATTGTTACTTATTCTTTAATTGAATATTTAGATGGCTAAAAGCTCATTTGCTCCAAGCTAATGGAAAAGGCAACGGTCAAGCTCAGTAGGCTAATATAAGTTGGAGACTTAGCATTTTTTTCCAAATGGATTTTTAATTTATTATATGATGAAGTTCAAAATGGACGTTCATCCTTTTGAAGTCAATTGGACCTTATGATTTGCTCTCCCTGATGATAGACAAGACAGTTGGGATGAGTGAGAAGGACTTATCAGGAGGTTTGTATGAGATTTCATGGAAGCTGGTTTTGATGAAAACTGAATGTAGAAAGTGTGGAGGATGGTCTCATAGATCTTTTGCAAAAATGAAGATGCTTTGAGAAACACAGAATGACACACTAAATTATATAAAAAGAGTTTCCAAAGTTTACACCTCATTGAAAAAGTATTCAATGATCAGTCAAATCAAATCTCTGGAATTTCTTCACATTTGTTACACTGAAGCCAGAAAACAGATTTTATCTCACTATTCTTCTGAAATGACTAGATTTGTTGAGTGTCCTGTTATACTTCCAACTGAATCTCTTCAGCTTCAGCTTCTCCAGTTACTTTTACCCTCTTGTTTGCTTCACTGATCAATGCTCTTCTTGCTCTGGCCTCCTCTCTTACAATATTCTTTCATACTTTCGAATGAGGAACAGAACATTGCTCTGTAAGATGTTTATAGCCTTTTTGTGGAAAAGTCCTGATTCAAAGTCCTCTGCAACTTCATCCCTGACCTGTATGATTTATTCATTAATCTGCTTGGTGATGTTGGTTACCAATTGTTTTTTAAAAAAATCTGAGGCCTTATCAAGGGCTTAATATGCATACTTTGAATTATTGCATTTGTAAATAACTTCAAACAGTCAGCTATCATTTTTGACAATAATATTTTATTTTCATCTATCATATCAAATTCCAATGTGTTTATTAACCAAATTTTGAAAATTTTAAAGGGGTGTATATATTTTTGCAAAGCACTATATGGAGGATAATTAACAGTGACAAGTTTTATATTGTCATGTTCATTCATCTATCTATCTATCTATCTATCTATCTATCTATCTATCTATCTATCTATCTATCTATCTATCTATCTATCTACATCTATATTTTAACAATATAACATTTTTTTCATGTAGTTCTGCTCTTAGGCCTTTTGTAATTTTCCTTAGTTTTTGTATGAAACATGAAGTCTCTTTAAAGGTGAATATTAAAATCTACTTCACTCAAAATTTCAACAATAATGTTCTGCTTCTAACTCTGACCACTTCTATGGCGACAGAGTTTTTATGCGTAGAACATAGAAATCTTATATAATAATAATAATAATAATAATAATAATAATAATAATAATAATAATAATAATAATAATAATAATAATAATAA
>CAEGAF010040100.1:0-29275 GCA_903067075.1 Micropoecilia bifurca | reverse complement strand
TTAGAAACCGACCCGTAGTTTAGAAACCGACCCGTAGCTTAGAAACCGACCCGTAGCTTAGAAACCGACCCGTAGCTTAGAAACCGACCCGTAGTTTAGAAACCGACCCGTAGCTTAGAAACCGACCCGTAGTTTAGAAACCGACCCGTAGTTTAGAAACCGACCCGTAGCTTAGAAACCGACCCATAGTTTAGAAACCGACCCGTAGTTTAGAAACCGACCCGTAGCTTAGAAACCGACCCGTAGTTTAGAAACCGACCGGTAGCTTAGAAACCGACCGGTAGCTTAGAAACCGACCCGTAGCTCCTCCATCCTGACAAATTGATCAAATTACTGACTTTTCCTGACTTCACACCGCATGATTTATATCACCATGTCATAAACGTTGTTTCCCTTAAACCGAGCTGCCGAACAAAAGACGAGATTTTAACCCGTTTCTTCTACTAAGCTACGTGACGGCGCGGCGTTGTTTCCATGGTTACTAACGGTTAGACACGGACCTTCTCCATAATGCGACATTTAATATATTTCTAATCATACTCATTTAAAAAGTTTATGAACGATAATTTTCTTGTAAAAAGTGTTCGCTACAAGTCCACGGAGTTACACGGAGGGCTGACGTCATTATATCCATCCTGCGTCTTTCCCGATTAAAAGTTTGACGGTAAAATGACGTCCGGTTTTCACCCTCGTCTTTCTCTGCAGCCGACCGCGCAGCGGCCATTTTCACTGTGAAATCGACTGAATTAAAGCGACACTGGACGTGCAGATCTGTGCTTTTTGACCCCTTGGTTGTTTTGACGTCATGGCGGAGCGGGAACAGCTTGTAAGAGAGTGACGTCACGTGCAAAGGGTCAATATTTAACCTCGTCATTTTTCCTTACAGTTCTTCTGTTTTCTCAGATTTGTTAGTGCTTATTTCTTAGAATTGTCCTAGTTTTGTTCGTTTTCTTTAACAGCTAAAATGTTTCTCTTGTCCCTCTACCTCAGACAAAGGGCCGACTTACTGCTTGTCACCTCTCTGTTTTGCATTTAAGAATTTTTAGCTTGCTTTTTGAACAAAGGCAGCCTTTCATCATGTTGTGTAAAAATACCCACCGGCTGCCTTTTATTCCACCCAGAGCCACATCGTTCTGCAGGCTGCAGAGAGGAACCACAGAGTGGTGCTTCACACCTGACACTGTGTCCTTGTTGTGCTGGATGTTTCTGCTGCAGCGTTGTGCCTTTTTTTCCTGAGTTTTAGCAGCCTGGTTCTGTTTATTAATAACACTTTCTCAGTGTCTGTGGAGTGTTGCACACCAGAGCTTTTGCTGTTAATGTTGTGAAACGTTGGAGCTGCTGTTTCTCTCCAACATCTCTCACAAAGATGCTGATCGACTTCCGAAACGTTTTCAGATATTTTTGCAGCAAAGTGGCGAATAAATTGAAACAGAAGCTCATGAAGTTATTTCTGTTCTTCTTCCAGGAGATTCGTTCAGTCAGTTCCGGTTTGCAGAGGAGAAGAACTGGGAGACGGATCCATTCGCAGCCAATCAGGTCAAACTTTCACCTTCATTAACCTAAATCAGGGGTGTTCAAACTGTGGTCCGGGGGCCAATAGTGGCCCTTGGATTGATTTCGTGTGACACCCAATTACGATTCAAAATGCTACAAATTTGGCCCATGTTTGCAGATGAAGTGTTTCAATTTGTAAACGGGGTAAAATTATTACAAACATAATTTTCTTATAAAGTATTTGCCTTTTTATAACCAAACTTTAAGAAAACGTAAAAACACGTTTATCCAGAGATTTTGTTGCACCCTAATCAGCTTTTAGGCTTTCTTAAACCTGGCTATTTATTTGTCTAATATGGACCAATATGTGTCTTAAATAAAGCTAATGAATGATAAGCGTTTTGAAAGAATGTGAACCGAATCCTGATTTTACTCGAAATAAGTTTATTCAGTCGAGCCCAAAAGAAACTGATAATTAGATCTTCGTATATCTCAAAACTGCAAAATCTGCCACAGCATATGAGGGTCATTGGGTAACACTTTATTTGAAGGAGTGAGTCTGACAAGACACTGTCATAAACATGATATAACACCTGTGATGAACATGAACAAGTCTTGATGAATGTTTGACAGTAGTCACGAAGTGTCATTCGGTAAATAATGACACTTTTTATGCAAAAAAATCCCCAAAATCTGTCTCTTTATGGTTGAGGGCTGAGATTGACCAATACTAGTTTGGTGGAAAAGCTACATGGTCGTATACTGAGTGTAAAAATAAATCCATATCCTTGAAGAAGCAGGTTTTTATGACGAAAAAAGATGAAATTATCTAGAAATAATCTCAAATGTTTTCTTTGTTTGAAGGAAACACTTTGTTTCTCCTCGATTTATAAACCCAGATCATGATGCTGCCACCGCCATGTTTAGTCTGGATGTGGTGATGCAGTGATGACATCATTTCCTGTCAGAATAACATGAGATCTTCCCATCGTTCCCATGCTGAAGATTTCAAATCTGAGTATTATTGTCTAAATTTACATAAACAATGTTACAGTTAAAAGAAATTGTTACCCTTAAAGGCTGACAATTACATTAATTTTTTTTAAAATAAACACTTTGCATATTATTGATAACAGCTCAATGTTCAAAGTTTCAACAAATATTTTCATGAAATAATTGGTTTTTATTATTTTTCATGCCTATTATGAACCCGAAGCTTTAAGCCATAAACTGTCACTTGTTTCTAATAAACCGTTTATTGCCTAATGTAAAGTTGTTACAACTTCAACATGATTCCTGTTTTATGGCTGCTTTCAGTCTCTGTGCCGCCTTTTCCTTTCAGAGGCGATTGATTCTGATCGTTTCTTTATTTTTTAATCTTCAGATGTCGCCGGTGGTTCTGGACCTTGCTGCTCTCGCCCAGAGTCTCCAACAGGTTCCTCTCCATCGGAGGCTGAATCTGGAAGCTGAACTGGTTCAGGTTGGAGCTTTTTCTAACGTCTCAGCTGGAATTGAAGTGGCTGAACTTAAATTGTGGCGTAAAAGAAAATGCGGTTGTCTCTTAAAGGTATTTCTGTCTTTGACATTTTAAAACAAGAGTATAAAGAGAATTAAATAACCTTTATGAGAAGCTGCTTCTAAGATGATGTTTTTCCTTTTCCTAGCTATCGTTAGCGTAGCTCTGTAAGAACATGGTGTAACTTTAAAAAGGTGGAAAATTACTTCCAGTTATCCTGATCTGTGTTTTTAAATAATGTCTTTAAGGTATCTGCTCTTTGTCTTCGTGTTTCAGGACTCGACACCAGCAGAGCTGCCAGCTGAGAGCCTCACACCTAAACAGGAAGTGCCCACATTTCCTCCTCTGTCTGCTGCCTGTAAAGGCCTCAGCACCGGTCAGAAACCAGCCGTGGGTCTGAACTCCCAGGTTTCCTCTGTGGCCGTTAAGCCTGAGGAGGAGGAGCTGGATGAGCTGCTTGGTTTACAGAAACCCGGGTCAGACGACGCAGGACAGCAGCAGATCTGCAGTCCAAACGAGGAGAGACCAGCGCCAGACAACGGCGAGTTTTATTATTGATGATGATTTTTTAGGGCATCAAATTTTTAAGCATTATTTGTAAAAATCGATACATTTTTACAAGTAATTAAATCTTTTTGTATGGTGTTAGTTTTTTCACTATTAGAATTTTATTCTCATAATTTAAAAAATAAAATGAACTTAGCTCTGATATTATGTTGTAGAGTAAAACTTAATTCAAAGTCCAAATAGTTAAAGCTGAAAATCAAGATGGCGGCTGCAGGTAGTGCTGATACATTTTAACTTGAATATTCAAAAACCAGAAATAAATTCATCGCCCAGCCCTTTATATGAAATAATGTTACTGTGATGCTGTGTGGATTCAAACCTCCTTCTATCTTAATATTTTCTTCTGAAGGATGTGAAGAAGTGAAGGAAGTTGCATCAGAAGACGAAGCTTCAGACGAGGCTGTTGCTCCTCCACAGGCTGCGGCGGTCAGAGAGGCGCTGACTGAGGCGGACCTGGAGGACTGGCTGGACAGCATGATCTCCTGACCACAGCCTGCAGGTAAAACTGGACCATCTGGTCTTCAGGGGCGTGTTGCGTTTCTTTGGCTGAAACAGCCGGCAGCATGTTTCCCAAGTCGAGGCGTCCCGACCCGAGTGTCCAGTACCGTCCGGTTCTCTGCTCCTCTGCCAGCTGCCAGAGATTGATGGTCAAACAGGCCACAGGGGACACAGTGTATCGTATTGCATCAGTTTATTATTTTCCTCCTACATACGTACAAATGGCCGCACAGTTTCAGCCAATAAATCATGGAACCAGGTTTCATAACTCTCCTCTGTTGTGGGTTCGTCTACTGTGGAGAAGAAGTGCAGGGTGGGCAGGACACCACAGAGTAGGAACACGACCAAACTAAGCAACATGTACACAAGAAAGGTCTAGATTTTATACAACAAATGTTTGTCTTTTCTTCATTTAAAAGCCAAAAAACCGATGTGATTAAGACCAGAACTAGAGCACTGCTTGTGTTAAGAGGAACAAAGATTCGTTTTTGCATAGTTGATTTTTCCAAAGGCACGTCGGCTCGATAAACTCGATAAACACCTAACAGCTTCGCCTCTGGTCCTGAAGGAACCACGTTCGTTTGAAAAGGCAAATCATTTAACTCAATCAGCACGGATCCATTCCAGGAGCAAACGGCAGAAATTGTGCATTTAGGGACATTGAGTGGTCAGGCTGTGACCCTCAGCCGCGTTTCGGATGTCTGGACAACACATGGTGGGTCTGAGCAGGTGGGAAAGGCAATGAGTCAGAATCAAAACAAAGAGGTCTGCATAAATGAGCCGTCGAGCGTCCAGTGAGCAGGAGAATTCAAAATGCGTTCAGGTTCTGGTAACGGGGCGTCATGGAGGGGAGGGGCATCGGGGGGGGAGGGTCGTCCCCCCCACACACACCCCCTAACCCAGCTGGTCCTCGTATTGCTTACGGAAACAGTCGCCTGCAGGGAAGAAGTCCCAGCATCTCTCCTGGTACATCTTCCACACGTACGACTCCTGGAGGAAACGGGACATTCGAATTCAGCCAGGCGAGAAACCAGGGCGTTAAACTTTCACTGAAGTTTATCATCATCTAATCAATGTCGTATTTTCTGCCACATTAAGCGGAACAAAAATCACAGTGCAAAGGTAGTTCACTTGAAATAAGATAAAACTAACTTAAAAGTAGCTTTGTAGCAACAAATAGAGGCTAATTTCATTGGCAGATTAACTTTTATAATAAGAGATTTTTCAAAAGATGTGAAATAGTATTATTTAAGTATTCATTGATATTTTAACATGTTTTACCAATACATTATGGCACAACTGGCCCTTTAAGAGTTTTCATGATCAGGATTTGGCCCTAAACAACCTGTAGTTGAGGCCACAAATGGCCCCCTAACCTTATTTTGGACACCACTGGTTTAGACTGTCAGTAGCTGCATTTCCATTGAATGTAAAATTGAACAAAATAGAATTATAAACATATAAATAAACACTTATTCCACAGTCCTGATCAACAAACCTATTTTTTTATAAATCTCTGAATTAGTTTTCTAGTAACTGCACATCAAATGAAAACAACTTAAACCTCAGGTGCACTGATATTGTCCAAGCCGCCGACGCGTTGCTTCATTCCCCTGCAACGTTTCAGCCCACTTGAAATGTTGCATAAGTGAAAACATGAGACCGGAGCTTCCTGTCCTGGTGAGCAGAGGCACCAGCAGAGGTTTTCACCCACCTGACCCGTGTGTTCAGTCTCATCCTTGTTGATCAGGTACATCAGGAAGAACCTGCACAAAGGAGGGCAGGAGTTACTTAAGATATTAAAACTATCCGTGTTTGAAGTGTGTTGCTGCTCACAGGTAGTTGGCCAGGTTGTGCTCCTGCAGGGTGTGAGTTTCAAACCCGTGAGGCGTCCGATCGAAGTAGTCGCTCCCGATGCCGCAGATGAAGCATTTGGTCTGACGGGAACAATCAGGACATTATTGGACTTTAGAAACTGTTAGAACTATTAAGTGCATATATATATCTATGTATATCCCCACTTTTATTTTGTGAGTACTGAGCAAGAAATTAATCACTAATTTCCATTACAGTATTTTTTTAAATGCAGTTTTTCTTACCGAGACGTCAGAACCCATTTTAATGGTTTTTATTTCTGCTGTGTTTATTGTTTCATTTTTGGTATTTAAAATACCTCCCAGTTCCAGTGCCAAATGTTGTTTGGTCTTTAAAATGGCCCCAAAACAACAATATTTTCTTTTATCTCAATAATTACTGGGACAATTTATCATCCAGAAACAGGAAAAATGGAAAATTATTAATTCAAACACCCCAAACTCTACAACTTTATCTCTAACCAACAGACACAGGAGTGATGATTCGTATTTGAGACAGTTGATTGTGTCCAGGTAAGACAAACGAAACTGTTTAACTAAAAAACAGCTGAATTTGTGTGTTTAGACTTTTTTTATTCTGAAAAAGCCTAAAGTTGTAAATATAATTTAATCAGATTCTTTTATTCTTAACTGTAGTCTTAGTCATAAGTTTTTAGTTCTGAATTTCAAAAATATTTGAAAAAAAAATGCAGTAAGAGAAACTGAAATACCTACCAGACTTTTAACTACAGTGTATTATAAGCCTGGCGGGCCACCAGGCTTAACATTATTTATTTTATTATTGCCTTTTTAAAGACCTCAGGTATTAATTGTCCAGCCTCCCAATAACGTGAAGCTACCAAGTGACATTTTGAAATTTTCTGTCAACTTTAAAGACTTTTCAACTCAAAAACATGGCGGCCGCTGGATGAATGACGGCCGCAGCGCCTCAGGATTAGCAAGTTTTCTGGGGGAAACTCTGACCTTCATACCAGAAGATCCAGGCGTGTCACTAATTTTCTTTAGACTCCCAAGAAACAAGGAAGACTGTAGATCCAAGCTTCGGTTTTAGTGCCAAGATGGCTTCCACTGTGTGTCTGAGTAATTAAAATACGCAGTTCTGAGCATTTTCAGAGGAGTTTGACAGGTGAGACGTGAGTCTTACCTCCATGTCCTCCTTGACCTGCTCCTGCTGGTCTCTCAGCTCCCCAAAGGCGTCGATGATCAGACCTGCGGCAGGTTGGGAGGTTCTGATCAGTCAGGAAGTCCTTCTGGATCTGCTCCGATCGGGAGTCAATATTTACCCTGAATGATGGCCAGCAGGATGACGATGACGAAGAAGAAGAAGGTGATGTCAAACAGGATGCGGTAGAGTTCGTAGGGATCTCCGGCCGGGTCCTCCAGCTCGTCTCCGATTCCTCCGCCGGCTCTGACGCCCACATACATGTGGAACAAGTAGCACTGAAACAGTCACAGGACAAAATCCTTCAAACTTTCATTATTTTGTTGGAGGCTAATTTACGTCTATGTCATGAATTTACGTTAAGCGCGATTGCGTTGGAAACTGTCAAGGCCCTGAAGAATATTCTAAAGGAATTAAAAGCTTAATCGTTCTTTCTGCTCAGTCGTGTCTTCGTGTCTCGATCAAGGCCAGTAGGACCCGATCGTCATCGGCTCAGAATAAAAGCCACAGGAATCTCTTTCAGCTGGAAACAAAGTGAAGTTATTTTCCAATTTCATGCCTTTTCTCTGTCCTGAACAAACGGAGGTCAGACGCACCGTCATCATGTCGTCACACTTCATGTCAGGCTCGTCTTCGTCTTCGCTCTTGTTGTAGAACTTTCTGAAGAAGTTGAAGGCCACCACAGTGTAGAGGTAGACGACCACGGCCAGCAGACCGACGGTCAGCACCAGCTGAGGGAGACATTAAACCTCCAGTCATACACATATTCTGTCCAGGTGAAAAAAACTATTCCACACATCCAAGGTGCTGCAGCTGTTTACCAACAGGAAGATTAAAAACGGAGGTTTTACGTCTCCTATTTTTGCCAGAATACACCTTTTATCCACATGCCAGCTAAGCCTACATCCCCATGGACTTCGCTCAAGTCTTTTACCCACAATTCATTGCTGCATGTGACGTTTTGAATTAAAATGTAAAGTATTTAAATAATTTGTCCTTGATTTGTATTCAAAAATTCAGAACACATTTGAAGAGCCAAATATCTTTTGGAAAGCAAAATAATTGCCTGCTGTACGTCTAAAATCGAACTGCTTTCTGGAATAAGAGAGGAAAACTAAGAAATAAACTAAATGACTTTGGTTTGTTCATTCCCAGATACTTCCTGAAGGAGTCAGTAAAAGTGACACATATTTCTGGTTACAAGCAAGAAGGCGGTTACTAAATGTAATGAAGCGATGAGGCTGTTTATAAATATTAAACATTATCCATCATATGGACTTTGTCAATGCGCCTCCATAAGGAGAGATTTTGGTCAAAACTTGATTGTTTTATAGTCAAAGACTTGCAACAGTTAATTGTTGATCCCTGAACTGTTTTGCTCCTCTGGTTGACTTTAACCGAGTGTTTTTCTTTTCCTGGGACTGACTGTTGCTTGGTTTATCCCTCACCTTTATGTTTTGGTTCATTCTGCATAAAAATAAAGTTTAAAAAAGTAAATGTGCTTCCTGTGCACTTTGAGTGCGTCCATGTGAATAAACTGACCAATTTTCTCTCACTGCTATTTTTTCCTTCTACTCTCCAATGTTTCATTCTTCATCCATGATTTCTGCAACTCAACACAAACTGCTGGGTTTCCTCAGATTAAAAACTTCTAACCTACTGTAATGTTTACTAAATGGGCTCATATCTATTTTTGAAACGACGTTTTGTGAATTGACACTTGGTAAATAAACAGAACTGAATGTTAACTGCGTCACTGTTTTTTATATTTTCTCTACAGTTTATTGGTGTGAATTTATGAGCCTCAGCTGATCAACTTAATTTAAAAACAGTCCATCCAAATTATGAAGTTTTTTCAGTCACACTGTTGGATAAATTAATGTAAATGTTATGTAAAATCCTAATTTTCTTAGTTTGAACCTGGATATTAATAAAAGTCATATTCAACTCCATCCAGCTGCTTTGGTTTCGCGACATTCTTGTTGCTCTACAAGTCTTAAATCTTCAATAAATCAAATTACTTTATTATTCTTAATCATGTCATTTTGTTCTTCATCAATTTTCTTCTACCTTATTTTCTGCTGTAATGGCCCCAGTAAAACATTTAGCAACACTCTGGCTCCCTCTAGTGGCGCCGCGCTCACCTGCTTGCCGTTGTGCGTGACGGAGGACAGGATGGTGCGCAGCGTCTTGAAGCCCATGGCGATGTCCAGCAGATGTGCAGCGAAGAAGAAGTTGTTGAAGTGTCCAAAGATGGACATGGTGGTGTACCAGATGAGATACAGGAAGTACTGGGGGACGGAGACGGACAGAAGCCTGAATTCAGAGCAAAACGTCCATCCTGGCTCCTGGCATGATGTTTTACACAGATGAATAAAAACTCACGTTGTCAGTCAAAACCACTCCCAGTTTCCAGATGTGGTACTTTGTGTCAATGGAGCTCAGCCTGTTGGGGAGGAAAAGGTTAATTTTACAAATACCAAACCAGCAGAGTTTATTTTACAAAACAGATTATGGACTGGAAAACCTGACAATTTAATAAAAATCACATAATAATTACTGAATATGTTGGACTTGAAAAATAGCGTTTTAAAACCTGATGGTAATGTGAAAATATTTCAACAATGGAGGAGACAAAACAGCATCTACCACATTAATTTTGAAGCTACTAAATAACTAGTATGTATTGGATATGGTTTATTAACATTTCTGCATTTTTTTTAAATATTCTAATCTTTTATGCTGTGGTTTCATCGGCTGTAAGCAGAAAATCTTCCTAATTACCAGAAATAAAGGCTGTAATTAAATCAACTCTGAATTGAGTTACTAAAATAAATGATCATTTAATTATGATTCTTATTTAATTTATATAGTTATCACAGATTCTTCCTCCAGCAGTTGTGAGAATAAACTCACGTGTTTACATTCCTGTCGTTATTCACATTCTTTTTTATTTCTCTTGTTTTTAAGCACAACTATATGCACACATGTTAACTGCTGTAGATTTGCTGTTACTCCGCCGTTTGCTCTTATTTTTTATTTTTGTGTTAAACTCCATGCCTCCATTTTCCACTGAGGGAAAATAAAGGAGATTTCTATTGTTTTCTAATACGACATGCGTCTGTTTTTCTTGTCCTATAAGGACTGAATGGTCTGACCAGGACAGCAGGGACGCCTCCTTCTCCACCGTCTCTATGGTGGGGTCAAAGTCCAGGGCGCTCTTGTCCAGACCCAGAAGCTCAGCGATGCGCTCCGCCCCGTACATGTCGCCATATTTGTTGATCACCTACATATCACAGATTACAAATACAGATTATTACTCAAATCAAGCAAAGGACAGCAGAGCAAATATTCATCTAAATATTTCCTGATGGCTGCGTATTTATTGAACGTGGCAAGTTACAAAAAAATTACAGCAAAGCAATATAAATGTTCAAAGGAGAGAGTAGAAGTATAAACCTATTAAAACCCAAACTTTCCTTTCTCCAGTAACATCACAAAATCATCTCATCCTATTTAAAGGTCAGGAAACCTTCACTCTTCTTTCAGTTTCTTTCTTAATGCAGCAGATTCAGTGATGTACCAGTAATGTTGACGCTTCATCATCATGTTTGTTTACTTTGAGTCAGAGGTTGAACAGTGGAGCTGTGCTGCCACCTAGTGGACATCGTTTTATTAATCGTTTCAGCTGAACTGCTCTGGTTGTCCTTCAGATAAATAATGTCTAAAAGTGTCAAAGTTCATTTTTATTAATTAGTTGAATATTCTGCAGAATAGAAAACTTCTTTCTATGTCTTCCAGCTAATTTTCAAGCTAAATTACATTGTCAGCTGAGGTCTAGTTGCCTTTTCACGTATTTCATTTTGTGTTTTGGTAAAGTTTCATAAAAGAACTTGGCGTAAATAATACCAAATAAAACCAGAAACCATCAAGGACTGGGTTGTTTTCCAACTCAGATGTTAGCGAGCCGCGTACAGCGTCATGGAACAGCAACAGGAAACATCAGTTCCACTGCAATGAGGAATTCAATAAAACCTTTAATTCAGAGCTTTACATTTTGACATGAACCAAACGTGTATCTAAACACTTAAATTTAAATTGTAGTTTGACTTCTACGGGTCTCGACAGTTAAACACAAGTCGGACGTTCTTTGCCATTCGCTAGTCAGTTTTGTTGAATATATTAAAAACCTTTTAAACTACATTTTACGTTACATTTCAGAGCATCTTTACAAAGCTCCTAAAACCTCTTAGCCCTGTGCAGTCGCAGCCGCCATGTGGCGTAAAAGCAAGTGACGCATTTATAAGGCTTCATAATAACACGGACGGCACAGAGTTTTCATTTCAACTCTGTTGGACGGCACAGACTTCAAACTTTATAAAAGATGTGTTTTTATATCGGTTTTGTGGTTATTTACTTCAAAATAAAGCCAGAATTATGATCGATCATTTCTGCCTTATTTTGTGGGGTCTACAACCAATGAAAATGTGTTGACGGTCTGTTGCTAGGTAGAACAGACACGCGGAGAAAGGGGGTGGGGGGGTATTAGGATATGGCAAGAGACTAGGGCACAGTGATGCTGTGGATTTTACTAAGTGTGTTTCGATGGGTTTTTTGACTGTAAGTGTGATAGTTAGAGTTCGTGGTGTGTGCAGGTTAGTAGCAGCTTTGCTAGCTGTCGCTACATGGCTTCATAGCGAGTCTGACGCACCGAGAAGAGAAAGACTGCGACCATTTAGACCTCGACTACCAAGGGTTAATAAATGCCCCTGTTTAATCCTGAGCAGTGGGATTTCCAAACAAACAAAATGTCGTGTGTGTTTGAGCCAGACTCTCACCTTGCGCTTGATAAACTTGTCCCAGTAGTTGTTGGGGAAAGATCTGAAACCCAGAAAAGAAAACTATAACTCCTGAGTTAAAGCGAGTCAGACGCCTGGGGTGACGTACGGCGTGTTGATGACGAGTCGATCCCACTGGCCCTTGATGTCGTCGTCGGACGGCTGCTCAGTGATGTACAAGCCGTCAAACTCCAGCTTCCTGGCGATTTCCTTCTCCCTCTTGAACACGACCAGAGGAACCTGACAGACACACAGAGCCCAATAAGCAGCATGTCGAATCGAGGAGCCCAAGCGGCTGGATCTGCTGGAGGTCTGATGCTGATCTGCACCTTCAGGCGGTAGTAGCCGACCAGGCAGAGCAGCGAGATGACGGTGTGGAAGACGGCCAGGAAGCGCAGCGTGGGCAGCATGTAGCCGCTGCTCTCCTGCAGCACGAACTCGTCCATGTCGAAGAGCGTGTTCTCGCCGTCGTCATCGTCACCCCAACTGTTCTCCTCGTCTTCCTCCTCTTCCTCAGCTTCACCAGTCACCTAAGCAAGAAAATGCCAAAAACACAACATGTTTTATGCCAGCAGTTTCATCTCAACTCCTCAATATGTTGTGGAAATTAGCAGCATTTTAGCCTGCAGCTCTGTGAAAAACCCTGGAGAGAGTTTTGGATTCGTTACCTTGTAAAAGAGCAGGATGAAGTTGATGGCGAAGCAAACAAACAGAGCCAGGAAACGGAGGTTGTAGAAGTTACGAGCCAAGTAGTTCTGCAATGAAAACGTTTGTTATGAGCGAGAGCAGCTGCTGCACAACAACCCAATAATACATTAAAGGGTTAAAACGCATAAGAGGAAACACAATGATGCAGTTAAGAGAGACAGTAGTTTAGAATAAAACAGAAAACATCCCATTTCTGTGTGAAAGAGAGAAATAAAACTTGAAAAAACTGCATCAAAGTGGTTCCGAGTAAAAATACTTTGTAGGATTTAAAGTGTTTTCAGTGCAAAGAATAAGATCCTGCAGGCAAGAGGTTGAAATGAGCTTCCCTGGTTTGTACTTTACAGACTCTGATCTCTGATTGCAAAACGTTTCGAGTTTAGTTTCGCTCACCAGTATCTTATTCAGATAGACGTCAAGAATGGCGAAGACGGTTGACATGAAGGCCGGCGACGCCTCTCTGGCCTGACTGGACCTGGGTTTGGGTTTCTCCTCCACGGCTGGTTCCTTCGCCTCCTCCTCCTTTGGCTTGTCCTCCTTCTCCCGCGTCTCGGTGCTACGGCGATAAATGAACGTGTGAACGGGAGACGTGGCTCTGAAGCGGCTGACTTCACTTCTCCTTCACTCACTCTGCTTTTTCCGCCTCGCTCTCAGAGGCAGCAGCCATCTTGGCAGCGGCTTTCTGCAACACAGTTTCATTAGACGACCGACATTTACTGTCTGAGCAGGACAGCAGAACACGAGAGGGCAACTGAGAAAAGTTGCCCTCTTCAAAAAAAAAAAGAAAAAATTTGGATTTTTTTTCTTCAGAATTCCAAACCTTTTGTCAGATTTCCAACTTTTTTCTTAGAATTCCAACTTTTTTATTTTAGAATTTAGAGTTCTTTTTCAAAATTCTGACTTTAATCTAATTTTATCTCGCTTTCTTAGAATTCAAACTTTTTTCTCAGAATTTTTATTCTTTTTACTGAATTTTTTTTTCTTAGAATTCCAATTTTTTTCACAATTCCAAGTTCTTTTCTCAGAATTGTGAGTAGATTTTTTTTCTCCAAAATTCCGACTTTAATTTCAGAATCCCAACTTTTTTCTTACATTTCTGATTTTTTTCTGAATTCTTTCTCAGAATTCCAACTTTTTAAAATTCTGACTTTTTTTTCTCAGAATTAAAATGTTTTTCTTAAAATTCTGTCTTTTGGTCAGAATTCTGAGGTTTTTTTCCCCAAAATTTTGACTTTAATCTCAAAATTCTTACCCTTTTTCAGATTTTTTTTTTTTCTCAGGATTGTTTTTTTTTTTATTTTATTTAATTCAGATTTTTTTTTCTAAGGATTCTAATTTTTTTCAGTTTTTTTTGTCAGAATTCTGAGGGGGATTTTTTCCCCTCAAAATTCTGACTTTAATCTCAGAATTCCACGTTTTTTCAGAATTTTTTTTTCTGACTTTTTAAAAAATCAGAAATCTTGAAAATTTTGATTTTAATTCTGAGGTTAAAGTCCTTCTTGTGTTTTCCAGCCAGGCCCGGGTGACCAGAGGAAGCTGAAGCACCTTCTTGCCGTCTGCAGCGGCCGTCTCCCCGCTCAGCTCCGACACGTCCCCCAGTCCGGGCTCCACATGTTTGCCTCCCTCCTTCTTAGGCGTCAGCATCTCCAGCATCACGTCCACCTCTGTGGCGTCTCCTGCAGGAGCCATGGCTTTGTCCAAGCTGCCCGCCGACTCCATGGCCTCCACTTTGTCTCCCTCCCCCCCGTCGCCGTGGATACCGAACTGCGTCGGGTCCGGCATGTTTCCCAGGATGTCCGTCACCTTGATGTTCTTGGCTCCTTCGACTAGCCCTCCGCCGAACATGGAGGCCCAGACGACGTGGAAGAAGCCGAACACCAGGCTGAAGACGCCCTTGAAGAAGCCGACGAAGATCATCCAGAAGAAGAAGAAGAAGCCGCTGATCAGCTCCTTCACGCTCAGCTTCTTCAGCTTCTTGAACTGCTTGCGCGCCGTTTTAAAGGTGAGGATCTGCCGCATCTCGGAGAGGCTCTTCTTGAGCGCGCGGCAGGCGGCGGTGAAGGCCGACTCCGGGGCGGCGGCGGCGGCGGCGGCGTCTCCCCCGCCCAGCTCCTCCAGCAGGCTGTGCGCCTCCTCCTCCTCCTCCTCCTCCGGCTGCTCCACGGCGTCCGGCTCGGAGATCTGCGAGGCCAGCTGCATCTCGAAGATGGTGTCCTCGCAGAAGTTCACGAACATCTCCATCTTCTCGCTCTCGCCGCCCTCGTTCACCACGTCGAAGATGAACTGCCGCTTGGACTCCTTCACCTGCGGCTTCTCCCACTGCTCGCGGCTCGACTCGCTGATCTCGAAGTAAACGCGCTCGATGCGCTTGGCGCTGCCCAGGATCTCGATGCGGCCCAAGTACGGCTCGAAGTAGCTGAGGACGCTGGCCGCCAGGTCCAGGAAGCTGGCCAGCCGGGCGTCGTGCGGCATGTGTTCCGACAGGTTGGTCAGCAGCACCGCCACGTTGAAGCCGATGTCCTTCGCCGGCTCGTGGAATCGCTCCACAAACTCCTTGTAGTTGAACATGTCGTTCTCGTCGGCCTCGGCGCAGGACAGCAGGAACTCGATTTCTGACTGGTTGTACTGCTTCTGGCTCTCCATCGACTTCTGGAACTCCTTCTTGGAAATGATGCCTTTGCACTCGGGGTCGTACTCCTTGAAGTTGTCGGACGTGGTGAGGTCCTTCAGTTTGAGGAACATGTCGAAGAACTTCAGGATCATCTCCACGTTACTGGACGACTCCACCAGGGTGTCGACCATCTGCTTCCCGATGGTCCCGTTCACCACGTTTCCTGGAGGCACCAAGCCGCGCTGCTTACTTTACGACTTTAATATTAAATTAAATAAGAACATTTCCACCATCTTACCCTCAAGGAGAGACAGCAGCATCACAACCATGTCCTTCTGTAAATCCATCAGTTCCTTCAACAGCTCAATCTGACTGGCATCCTTAAAATTAAGACACATTTTAAGATTTTTTTTCTGCTTTTACAACAAAACAGAGCTACTGAAATCACAAAATCCTACCAAGTATCTTAAAATAAGATTAAATTAACTTACAAATAGCTTTTCAGCAGGAAATATGAGCTTAGTTTTAGTCAAAAAATGTTTAATATTGGTGAAAAAGTTCCATTGGCAGATTATTTCCTGTATTTTTATTGAGATAATCTTAGTGTAGCTAATATTATTTGGTTTATTTACTTAAAACAAACCCCTACATCTTGCTGAGAAGTTTAAACACTAGAAATAAGAGAAAACTAAGATATTTGCACCAGAAACTGGACCAAAATGTTTGGTCAGATTTTGTGTTTTTCCAGATTTTCCTAAAAATGGCAGCAAAAAAAAAAAAATCAAATCAGAAAAAAATGGTTAAAAAAGTAAAATAAAAATCAACCATTTTTCCTCTTTTAAACCAGTTAATAGTAAAGTGTTATAGATTTACTGATCTTTGCTGCATGGCAAAGATTTAGGCAGATTATTGTTGTAGTCGGTGGTTTTCGTATTGAGTCTTTACATTCAAGACGATTTTCAGTTTACTTCCTTTTTTCACATCAAACTAATTACGTGAAATCAAATCTGAACATCGTTTAGCTTTTATAACCCTCAGACTAATGCAGAGGTTCCCAAACTGTGGGGCGCGGGCCCTCGGGGGGGGCGCCGTGTCATTGCAGGAGGGACGTGGGAAGCCGGCCGGATGAAAAAAAAAACCTGAACGCTGTATGCGCTGGTTTTTACCTTAGAATGACCAACTCTCTGTTGTTCCTCTGTCAGTTTGATACAGTAGGGGCTTCTGCACTTCCCATATCTGTCCTCTGTCACTTTTATCAGCAGTTAAAACTGTTTAATCCGTTGTTAACATGTGGTAACGTGTTTTTCCGAGCCGCCTTTAAACGTTACATGAGGCTGAGACGCTATCGCTGGGTTTACACCTGTTCAGCAGTGAAGGAGACCTGATGCTGCTGTGTGGAGCTACAGGTGTGTTAGAATCATGGCAGCAAACCAGAAAAACGCAAAGAACATTTCACAGTTTTCCCCCAAATTAACCGACTGTTGAGTAAAGTTGTTGGATGCAGGTAAAGTAGCTAAAAGATGACTAGCTAATATCAATACAGCACCTTAAGCTTAACAAGTAGCCTGTTGGCCAAGTTGTTGTCTATGTTCAGCTACATAGATTCATTTTGCCCCAAAAAAGTATATTCTCCCCCAAACCCCCTGCAAACACACATCGTTCAACCACACAGCTATTTGTAGGGAGGGGGGCCCAGAAAATGGGCCCCCCTCCTGCGCCACTGGGGGGGCAAAGGACAAAATGTTTGGAAACCACTGGGCCAACGCCTCAACATACACATAATGTTTTTTTTGCAATTTGTGACCAGAATAAAGCCTGAGTTTGGGTTAACCTGTGAAAGCTTCATTTGCATGTTTGCAAACACGTGCAGGAAGCCGACGACGGCGTCCCACAGTCGGCTGTGAGCTAAACTCTGCTGGTTCCCAATGCAAGGCCCCTGCAGGTGACAGGAAACACCATGAGATCCACCACAAAAACACCAACAAGTGACTTTATTTAACAAGTTCCTACCTGAATGTACTCAGTGAGCGAGTTAAATATCTGCTTGGCGACAGATAAAGCTTTGGAGAAGTTGTGCTTCCCAGTTTCATCGATTACATCTTTCCCAGAATAATACCAGTAAAAATCACTGATCGATTCCTAAACGGGAGACGAAGAGCAGCAGATGTGACCACAGGAGCAAACAGGCGTGATGAAGAGGAGGGTGTGAGCGCGTTGCGCCACCTGCAGGCGGAGCAGGTAATCCACAGTGCTGATGATGATGTTCACTGTGGTCGTGTTTCCAGTTTGGGTTCTCAGGAAGTTCTGGAAATCTGGCAGAAGAAGAAGTGAAGGTTAAAAGTGAATCTGTGCTCCAATGCGTCTGTTTTCAGACCTGCTCCTCACCTCCGTTGTGTCCTTCACACAGAAGTTGCAAAAAGCGGAACAGATCTTTGGTGAATTCGTCGTTCTGAAGCACCTTGGAGCCTTAAAAACATTTTCACGTTAATGCACATCCAGAGTTTTAAATCATTTATTTATTTAAAACAATCGTCCCTTGCAGAAGTTTTCAAACCCATTTTGTCACATTTCAGTTTGACTGGGATTTTATCTGACAGAGCGACACATAAAACCTTCAGTCCTTCTGTTTTTAGGAAAAAAAACTTAACAAATATCCAAAATGCGGTGGAGGAAAACTAAAACTTTACGTCTTTGTTAAAACAATACCTTCATGATGGATGGAGGCAAACGAAACGTATTCTGGAAGAAAATCTTAGTGGCGCAAAAGACGAAAACATTTAATTTTTGGTTTCTCTCATTTTACTTTTTATCAGCTTTTATTTTATTCTTTGTCCTAAGAAAATGTCTGAGATTAGTTTTTTTCTAACAAATTTTTCACTTGTCAAACTCAGAAATTTCTTTCTAGATAATATCTGAGATTAAACTCAAAATTTAATCTCAAGTTTCTTAGATTCATCTAAAAATATCGGTTCTTTAAAGCAAATTTTCAACTTTTTGAGCACAGAACTATAGTTTTTTCTAAACAATTTAAAACTAAAATTTCACATCTTGGTGAAAACAGCATCTCCATGATGGATGTGAAGATGGAAGCAAAGTTCTGGAAGAAAATCTTTTGGTGGCTGCAAAAGACTAAAGATACGGCTCTGGAAAAATTTAACAGTAAGAATGACCAGTTTCTCTGATTTTACTCTTTATAGGTTTATGTTTGAGTAAAATGAACTTTTATTCTATGAACTACTGGCAACATGTCCCTGAAATTACAAGCAAAAATTTTGGTTTTTATTTGCAGAAAACGAGTAATGGTCAAAATAATGAAAAAAGATGCAAAGAAACGTAGTTTTTATTCATTTATATACAGCAATACTGATGTTTTAACTCAGTTCAGAAATCCAGAAATCAATATTTGGTGGAAAAACCAGGAGGTTTTCACTGCAGTGGGCTCTTAGTTTTTTCCAGAACTGTATATTCTGTTAGGATGGTCTAGTCAAAGTCCACATATGAATCCAATTGAGAATATATTTAAAAAATTATATTTTCAGTTTCCGTCCAACCTGCCTGAGCTTAAACTATTTTACAAAGACGAAATGTGCCAGATGACCAAAAAACCACAACAAAAAAAATGTATAAGAAGTTTTTTTGATTTTTGTAAAAACTGTTTTAAATCTGTTTTGTTCTGATTCGTCACTTAAAATCCAAATCAATGAAGTTTCCAGCAGTAATGAGACAAAATGTTAAAAGGTCTAAGAGGCATCAATACTTTTGCAAAGCACTGCGTCATATAACCAGGCCGGGCATTTCTGATGTTCAGGTTCCTGAGCCTTTAGATTACAGGTGGAAAACTGAATCCAAAGAGCCGATTTATAAAATAAAATAAAACCAACAACGAAACACCAGGACATTTCCTCAAGCTGGAGGAAGCTGGAAAACTTTCACATGCAGGCTGTGAAGAGGCCCGACGAAAGCAGCGGACAGACAGGTTTACAACTCATCTTAACCGGCTAATCCAGTCAGAATAAATCACATCAGGTGGATTGAGATCTGAAGCTACGATGGAATAACAGGGCCGCTGCAGGGAGAAGAAGAGAGCAAGTTTTACAGAAAAAACCAGACATTTTCCAGGAAAACAAGAAAATTTTGTCAAATATTTTCAAGAAAAAACTCAGAACTTTTGAACTTAACCTCTACATAAAAAAGGAAAATTTCTGAGTTTGAAAAGTCAAAAATTAGCTAGAAAATATCTGAAATTTTGAGATTAATTTCTGAATTTTTCTAGAAAAAAGTGTAAATTTATGAGTTTGAAAAGTTGAATTTTTTTAAATTTGAAACATAAATTTCCATGTTTTCTTAGAAAATTACTGTAAAAAAATCTCAAAATTTCTCATATTTTCAACTTCCGTAGCTCAGAAAGTTTCTTTTTTTCTAGAAAATTTCAGAGATTAACTTCTAAATTTCCATTTTTTTCTAGCGTTTTTCCAACTTTTCAAACTCAGAAATATTGTTTCTTCTAAGACATTTCAGAGATAAATCTCAAAATGTGTTTTTTTTTTTGCCATATTTTTTTCTAGAATATTTCTGAGATAATTTTTTTTCTAACACATTTTTGGCTTTTCAAACACATTTCTGAGATTGGTGCTCAGACATATTTGTTCTAGAATATTTCAGAGATTAATCTCAAAATGTCTGAGTTTTTTTTGGCATATTTTCAACTTTTAAAGCTCAGAAATTTCGTGTTTTTTTTCTAGAATATTTCTGACGTGTGTCAAAGAAAGTTCTTAGTCTTTTCTAAAAAGGTTTTGACTTTTCAAAACGTGGGTGAAATGTTCTCCGTTCCTGCTCTACCTCCAGCTGCCCTCCCACGCCGTCGCAGAAAGCAGCTTGTGACGCCATGTGAAAGTTGATCATTACAAAACAGAACCAGCTTTGTGGAATAGTCCCCAAATCCAAAGCAAGCCAAAGCTTTGCTTGAGCTGTGGAAGAGCCCACAGACCTATTCAGTCACACCTGTTGAAGTGGCACTGAAACATACCTGAGCAGCACTAATGAGGATTAGTAAATGTTAACATGGGAGGGAGACTGGAACAAAAAGCAGGATGGAACAGAAAACAGGCAGTGGAGTGAACTATTGGATGTGTTGTCCATCAACATGCTCCCTGCAGACAGGAGGAGCGTCACAAACAACAGCAGGGAGGATGGACCACATGTATGGAGGGGACATTCAGGGAGGAAGCAGAGCCATGTCACGAGGATCTAAATGTGCTATTTACCCCGCTGAGTGTTGACTGCCATCGATGGGTTTTTAAAATGACAGGAAGGAGACAAACGGCACACGAAGACATAAGCAAAAAGAGAGGACACCGAGTTACAATACAGAGAGATATGAATACATCAGCTACGAGTGGAAAAACAAAGACATGCTGCTTAGGACGACGGGGGAAACCAGAGGTCTGGGTTGCATCTAACAAAACAGGAACGGAGTCATGGTGAAACGGCTACAGAGACAACAGGAGTTACAGTGAATTGTTAAATCTCAGTGGAAATGATGATGAGGAGACAAACAGTTTGATGAGACGGGAGGTTTGTGGTGAAAGTTAGAGAGGCGAGAGCTTTGAGTGCTAAACCATCTTCCTCATCGTCGCTCCGGTTCCATCAGAATATTAACCTAAGGTGGGATTTTTCTGGGGGCCGCAGCGAAAAACTTATCTTAACTTTCATTACACTCAAAAGACGTCACACCAAAAACTTCACTGACTCCAAGACGAGCAGCAAACTGAATCAAAATTCATCATTTTGATTCGTCAAAAGTCCAGGCCCTGATCCACACATTTCAAACACTGACACTGGGAAGGTCCAGCTTTACTCAACTGCAATGGAAAGTTTAAAAATGCAAAACAGGAGAAAACCTTCAGACTTACTTGAACCTTCTGCCGTCACCATGCCAAGTCCTTCTGCCTTGTTTTGCCTCTCAAATGCATTCAGGTCCAGGACACTGAGAGAAGAAAGGAGGATAAACACAGTTAGCTCCACTTCAGGAGGTAGACACATGCTGCTAATATTTAATTAAAGTGCTGCTAGCTTCTTAGTTTTTAGCATCCTGAACATTTCTTCTTGAAGTTTTCATCAATCAGGGTTGTTACACATTTCTCATGGTTTTTATTATTCCCTTTTCAAAACATTAATTCAAAACCTCTATGAACTAAATATTTTGTTAGCCAACCAAACATTTGGTTGGCCACCCCAAGTTTTTAGTTTCAAGCTATTTAGTTAGCAAGCTAACTAATTGTTAGCTTTAAACTATATACTTGGGTGGCTAACTAACTGCTCCACTTGCTAACTAGATATTTAGCTTGCTAACTACATGTTAGCTTTGAACTAAATACTAGGGTGGCTACCTAAATGTTTGGTTGGCTAACAAAATAGTTAGTAGGCTAAATATCTAGTTAGCGAGCAAAACACCTAGCTTCATAAATACAGTAAGTAAGCTAACCATTTAGCTCCAAACTAAATATCTGATCCTGAGCTAGCTAAATTAAACCAGCCAGCCCCAAGCAAGCCAAACAGTAAGTTAGCTCTGACCTAGCTAAACACTTATCTCTGAGCTAAACATTAAGCTAACTACGTGCTAGCAAAGTATTAAGTCATTTCTTGTCAGATTTTTTTTATGTCTTGCTTGCTATGCTAGCTTAAGGAACAACAGAAATAAAATGTAAATAAATTATCTTATCTTATATTTTATTTAACAATAATTGAGTAGCAGAAAACAAAAATTCTGCAGAAAAATAAAAGATTTATACAATTTTCCTCATCTTGCCTCAAACTTTGAGGCTCCCACACCGCCCCCTGCTGGTTCCCACTTTTAAAAACACAGTTTGCTACCATAAAAGCAACAAAGTTGGTAAGAAAAAAACATTTCTGTCCGTCTCAAAGCTTTTTGCCCCAGCAGTCCCTACCTGCAAGACTGCATCAGTCCTGACAGACTCTTGAAAAAGCCTGCGTCTCTCTTGTCCGTCAAGTAACCGAGCATTTTCTGCGATAAAGGAAGATTATGAGATCATAAAGCTCTGCCATCATGCAGCTCATGGCAGGTTGTTGACCGGGAGCAGAGATCTGGATCAGGCTCACCTGTTGAACTTGCACGTTGCCTCCATTTAGGATGGAGATGCCCAGTTTGAGGGTGCAGGTCACCATGGGACCCAGACGACCTGATGGAGGAGATAAAGGTCGAAATCAGCCGCTTTTTATTCTGTTCCTCTAAAAGCATCTCATGAAATCTCAATCCAATGAAATAACAAGGTTTCTACAGAGCATGATCAAGTCTGGAGTCTGATTTCAGTATTCAACAAGAATAAATAAAGAGGCTGAGAAATAAAAGCTTCGTTTTCCAAAACACATCTTGGCATAAAGTCCTGGATTATTTCTCCGAACGTTCAGATGATATTTCCCAGGTGGATCATTTGTACCTTTGCTGGCGCTGATCATCTGCAGCACCATCTCTGCGGCGCCTCGCGCGTGAAGCCGCGCCTGCTGGTACAGGATCTTCTGCTTCTCCATCTCCTTTTCCTGGAAGGGAAAAGCCAAAATGAGCCTCACAAAAGACACGAAAGCCGTTTCAGAGCCGCTGCCCCCAGCAGCAACATCCCAGTACCTCGAATGTCTTTTCCCGCCCTTCTTCTTCCTCTTCCTCCTCATCCTCTGCACAGCTCTGACCAAATACAGGGTCACGATTTAAAACCTTTAATTAATAGCGACTGTTGCAGCTATTCAAAAGGAAAATACCTTTGCCATCATGTCTGCATAGGCAATATATAAAGGATCAACTTCCAGGTGGCTGAAAAAAAGAAAAACATGATGGAAACGTATTACACCAAAGTCAGCAGAGTATTTTAGTATTAAACCAAAGTCAGCAGAGTATTTAAGTATTACACCAAAGTCAGCAGAGTATTTAAGTATTACACCAAAGTCAGCAGAGTATTTTAGTATTAAACCAAAGTCAGCAGAGTATTTTAGTATTACACCAAAGTCAGCAGAGTATTTTAGTATTAAACCAAAGTCAGCAGAGTATTTTAGTATTAAACCAAAGTCGGCAGAGTATTTTAGAAACGTCACAAAAGGAGCAGATGATTTAGAGCATGTGTCAAACTCGAGGCCCGTGGGCCGAATTCGGCCACCGTAGCTTTTTATGTGGCCCTCTGGATTCTAGACTAAACACAAAATGTGATTAAATATCATATCATCAATAAAATCCATGCAGTTTATATCTGTTTATTGTAACATTATATCAATCAGTCCCTCCAGGTTCTTGGGAATTATCGTGGAAATTCAAGCAAATCAACAAATTGAACTTTTTACAGATTTTTCTCAAAAATTGTCAAAAACTTTCTGACTTGCTCTGAACAGCTGCCTCAGGTTTAACTGATGTGAGATTATAATCCATGATCCATACAAAAAATTAACATTTACCGTCATAAATACGTGCAAATATTTCCAAATTAGAAACACAAACACTTTGATTTTTGTTCCAAAAAATCACAAAGAGAATCACAAAATCCTGGAGGGACTGAAAAGATGTTCAAGAATATTTAACTTTAAGGATTTGTCGATAACACTTGGTGTTATCAATGCATTCCCGTACAACCGGCCCTTTAAGAGCTCCTGGTCTGGATTTGGCCCAAAACAAAATTAGTTTGACGACTCTGGTTTAGGAGTTTAAAACATATTTAAAATCTGACAATTGTGATCGTCACTGCCTTTAACTTTGAAATCTCAAAATAAAATTTAGGTAATCTCCTAAAAAGTAGATAGAGTCCACCTGAGCAAACATTTAAAATGATTTGAAAGTTGATTTTGTGAAGAAAAATTGGCAAACATTTCTCTCTCTAGACATATAAAAGTCAGTTGTGGCCGTGGTTAAGATACAAAGTGTTTCCTTCCCAATAAATCATTAACATCTGTAGTTTTACCATTTGAGAAGAAGCTTTAAAAACAGACTCATACTAATCGAGATTCCAGTTGCGGTTGTCAGCCTCTCACCTTCTCTCGGTCAGAGCGTTGTGGCTGAAGTGGAGGATGAGCTGGTGGAGCGGATCCGGCTTCACCTCAGCCTCCTCCTCCTCCTCTTCCTCCACCATCTTCATCGGGGTTTTCTGCAGAAGTCAACAAGCTGCATCACTCATCCTGCATCTGCTTCTTCTTCCTCTTATGAATATAATCAAAATCATTTATTTAAAGGCGACCTATTATGCTTCTCTGAACAGGTTAGGATAAGTCTGTGGTCTAAACAAATCATGTTTTTGCATCAGATTTTCATCTGCTCCTTTCAGAATGTTTTTTGGGTCTCTGTCACTTTAAATCCAAAAGAGCTGCTGCTGGCCACGCCCCCAACTCCATGTTTACACTCGCACATGAAAATGGCTGCAAACAGGATACAATCATACATCTTCGAAAAGCAAAATTGGAGCCTCCTGCACAAGCAACACAAATTCCCCAAGTGGTTTCTGGATGGTAAGTCAGCAATAAAACACCTGTCTTGTCCAGCAGCCATTGTACGGCGGTGGAACCGGGCATCCTGCTGGGGTTGCTAGGTAACAGCGGCAGAGCTTGGTTGTTTGTGGCGTCGTTTGAAACAGCTAATCTTTCAGAAACCAAGAAACGTCGACCTATTGGGTGTTTTTTATGTTTATGTTTTTAGATTAAAAACTGAAGTACAAAAAATGTGAATTTAGCACAACAGGTCCCCTTTAAAGCACATGAACGAGTCGGTCACGTCTCACCAGCATGCAGATGTTGTTCACCAGGTGATTTGTGGAGAGAATGAGGAGGTTTGAGCTGCGCTGCATTTTTAAAAGCATGCATGATGCAACAGATGCAAGCACACTGCAAAACACAAACTCTTACAAATGTTTTTGGTTTAGTTTATAGTGCAAATGTGTTAAAAATAAGACAGAACTAACTTAAAAGTCACCTTTTAGTAAGATAAAGAGGCTTGTTTTTAGTAAATAATTACATAATATTGATGAAATAGTTCTAGTTCCATTGACAAATTATTTAACTAATAACAAGATGTTTTCTCTCGTTATAAGTTAATTTAAGTAACTAGAACTTAGTTATTAGTTAAATAATTTGTCAAGGGACCTGGAACATTTTCATCAATATTATGTAATTATTTACTAAAAACAAGCCTCTTTATCTTACCAATAGGTTACCTTAAGGTAGTTTTGTCTTATTTCAAGTGTACTAAGAAATTTGCACTATAAACCAGACCAAAGATACTTGGTAGGATTTTGTGTTTTCTGCTAAGATGAAGAATGATCCTCGTCCAAAACGATAATCCTCATAAACTCAAACTAACCTGACGGATCAGACCTAAACTTGGACTCGGTAGGAAAACATTTTCACAGTCTGACAGAGATAAAACGTGACTCTCCAGCCAGCCGAGGCGAACATGCCCTCAGAACCGCACGTCTTACAGAGCACAGCGCAAAGTCAGCTGATGGGTTGGATCCGGGTCCGAACGGCGTCCTGCGGTCCGGCGGCCGGTGAGAACCGTCCTCCCCGCCGTCAGAACCGCCTGCTTTCCTGGCCCTGCGCCTCCTGAGCTCATCATGCAGCCTCTGACTCCTGACGGGTCTCTGTCTGAAGGACCTAGCGCGCCTGCAGCGCCGGGCGCTCGGGGCGGCGCCATCGACCCGACCCGCTCCCACGGCTCAACGGGCGCCAGCGTAAGGAAGCATTCTGCAAACCGGACCGGCAGGAGGGAGCCAACGCAGCGCGGCGAGGCCCGTACTTACTGCCAGGTCCTGAACTAGCTTTTCCTCAAAGGAGTATTCCTCTGTCTCTATCCACAGTCTCTCATAGGCCGGGATGAAGAAGTTGATGGCACGATGCCTGGGGAGGGGAGGGGGGGGATGGAGGGATGAAGAGGAGGTGAGGGAGGTAGAGTGGCATTAGGATGGGTTCTGGTGGCGGATCCCTCCTTCTTTGTGAGGAGAAAGGAAAGAGATGTGAGGGAGGAGGAGGAGGAGGAGGAGGAGGAGGTTTCAGGCAGGGTGGTGATGTGGGATCCACCGGCTCTTCTGACTGGTCAGGTTCAGGCATTTAAACACAGTTTCTTAAAAAGGATGAACAAATGTAGGAAGATTATTGAATCTTTCAATCAGAACAGGAGGAAAAATGACTTAAGTTTTACTGAATTCTTCAACAAAGAGCTGGAAAACATTTCACACACTGCAAAAGCACAAAATAATACTAAGAATTTGTATTCCAGTTTACAGATCAAATGTGCACCAGATATAAGATCAAACTAGCTTAAAAGTAAATTTCAGCCTGTTTTAAGTTGATAATTCCTTAATATTGGTTTTATAACAGCTGTGTCAAACTGATTTTTATTTTGGACCAAATCTAGACCATGAATGCTATTAATGAGCCGGTTTAATGCTTTAATTTTTACTTTTTACCAATTTATTAATGTCTTTTTCTTCCTCTTTTTCACTGCTTATTCTTAAGGGTTCGAATCCCAGTTGAAGGCGTTTCAACTAAAGTCCTTAAGGGTAAAAAGTTGTGCGGAGTTTAATGTTTTTTTTATCTTTTCTATCTTATTTCTTTCTCTTTTACTTTGTATTTAATGCTATATGACTCTTTTTTTTGTTTTAATTATGTAAAGCACTTTGAAATGCCTTGCTGCTGAAATGTGCTATACAAATAAAATTTGATTTGAATTTTGTGCCAGAATGTATTGATAAAACCTGTTCAAAAGCTGATAAATCCTTAACATTAAATATTATTGAACATCTTTTCAGTCCCTCCAGGATTTTGTGATTCTTTTTGTGTTTTTCTGGAACAAAAATCAAAGTGTTTGTGTTTCTAATTTGGAAATATTAATACTTATTCATGATGGTAAATGTCACCTTCTATTCCTTGCTGTAAAGATCACGGACTGTAATCTGACATCAATTAAAGCTGAGGCAGCTGTTTAGTACAAGTCAGAAAGATTTTGACAATTTGAGAAAAATCTGTTATAAACTCCCAGTTTTTGCTCAATTTGTTGATTTTTTGTGAATTTCCACAATAATTCCCAAGAACCTGGAGGAACCGATTGGTATAATTTGGCAGTAAGCAGATAAAAAACTGCAAAATGATATTTAAGCAAACTTAGTGTTTAATCTGGACTGTAGAGGGCCACATAAAAAGTTATGGTGGGCCGGATTTGGCCTATGAGCCTCGAGTTTGACATACGTGACTTATAACCCGCCAGTGGAACTTGTACTTTCTCGTCAATATTATAAAATTACTGACTTTTAAATAAGCAGCTATAAGTTAGTTTTGTTGTAACTCAAGTGTTCTAGAAACCAGGCCAAAAATACTTTGTAATATTTTGTGTTTTTGCAGCGCTAACAGCCTAAAATGTTCTTAATTATTGCTTTGTATCAATTTCTCCAGGCGGTTCAAGCCGACCAATCAGAATCAGTGGTTGGTTGGTTGCTAGGCAGCCACTGTTCCACAGCCTGGCGGATGAGAGGGGGGGGACCAATCAGAATCAGTGGTTGGTTGGTTGCTAGGCAGCCACTGTTCCACAGCCTGGCGGATGAGAGGGGGGGTCTGAAGGCGGGAAGCTTTTACTACGTCACTTTACCGTCAGCAGGGAGAACAGGCGGTCAAAGCTGGAGGCTTTGAACGCCCTTTCCAGCCAAACCTCCCGATAGCCATTCAGGAAGTAATTATTATTTTTGTATCTGAGAGGAAGGAGGGCGAGGAAGTGTTAAAAACAACAACACAGAGGAGAGACAGTCAGCGGGGAAGGGATGAAGGCTGGTGGTTAAGTAACAGACCCTACGTCCAGGACGATGAGAAGAAAGCTGAATTTTATGTTATTTTAAAGCCAGTATTTACATGTTGAAATTGAGTTAGACAGATAAACGCTCACCTGGGTAGGTTGTAGAGTGGAGCCATGCGGAAACAAGCGACGACGGCTCGCTTGCGCTGCTTGGACAGCAGCTTCTGGACGATGCACTTCTTGTTCCTCAGAGGCTGCTCCACCTGGGAGGGGAAAATATTTAAAAATCAGCTTAGAATCGAACCAAATCAAACACTTTAAAACAACCACAGCTGATACAAAGTGCTGTACATTAAAACACAACATAATAAAAAAATAAACAATAAAAACGTACAGCTTAAAAAACAAAAACATACAATTTAAAACTAGATCCTGCTGGTGTTAAAAGCCAAGTAAAACAGACGGGTTTTAAGACGAACTTTAGAAGTTAAAATCAGATAAAACAATCAGACAATAAAAGATTTGTGATTTTGTTGACCTAGTTTGTTCAACGCAGATATAAAATAATAAAATAATAATAAAAATTAAATAATTCATATCTATTAAAAGAAAATTTAATTCAAACAACTTTAAATTTTGTCATAAATTATATTTTTATGCGACTTTATGAGAAAGCTCGTCAAGTTGAATGTAAATTATATAAGTTTAAAAAAGTGTAAGGAAAAAGTTCTGAAAAGTGTGGCATGCATTTGTATTTACCGCCTTTTTTCAAAACTCCCCTAAAAAATATAGAGTACAATAAATTACCTTCAGTTGTCATTTTATTAAGAGACCCACTTATGTGTAATTTCATATTCATGGCTGTGGCAGCATCATGCTGTGGGAATGTTTCACCATAAACAAATCCATGCAACAGTTAAAAAAAAATTCATTTGAATGAATTAAAATTTGTTGAAAAAAGTTAAATCCTATTAAGGCAGTGATGTGTGTATTTATGTCAAAAGCAAATACCGTATTTTCCGCACTATAAGGCGCACCTAAAAACCTTAAATTTCCTCAAAAGCCGACAGTGCGCCTTATAACCCGGTGCGCCTTATATATGGACCAATATTGGGCCACAACAGGTCTACGGTAACTATGCAACTGCAACTACGGTAAGCAGCTGCTGACTTCGTTTTCCCCGTAGAAGCGCGCAGTGCATGCTGGGATGTTGTCAAAAATGTTGTCAAAAAACTGGTTTGTTA